>CAUYPK010139242.1:0-73446 GCA_963574355.1 Loris lydekkerianus
CAACACAATGACTGTGAAATTGCCAGGAAGGCTATGTTAACCAGTGTGATATAAACGTGTCAACCAGTCTGTGAAACTAATGTATGATGCCCCATGATCATACCATTGTACATAGCTATGATTTAATAAAAAAAAAAAAAAAAAAAAAGAATACAGCCCTTCTAGTCCATTATTCACCTCTAGGATCTCTTTATTCCATTATTAGTGCATTTCACCTTGAGGTACCTACATTGTAATCTGCTTGATGCAACATATGAAATACATAAAAATGAAATAAGGAAGCCTAAATATATCATGTTTGTACCAGAATAGCAATTTAAACCTTCTTGACCATATACACTGTTGTTTCCAGAAAAAAAGATAGGGATAAATTTACCCCTGAAACAGTAATTTTCCTTCCAGATATTACAAATCCATGTAAAAGGAGTAGAAATATAGATTTTATATACAGATATATTCATTGAATTATGATGTGCAATTGTGAAAGCTTAAATAACAATATATTAACAAATAGATACTGATAAATGCTGATCACTCAGTATTCAATTATATAGCCATTATAATAGAATTTTGGACAATGTTCACCAGCATTCATGTAATTGTGCTAAGATCAAAAAAGTTAATATATGTTCTAAATTTTCCATTTTTCCTCAAGATGAATAGTATCTTCTCTCACCCGTAACTGACTTAGGTAATACATAAAAGAGACTTTGGACTTGAGAGGGGATACTGGAACTTGAGGGCCTTATGGATGGAATGAATGTATTTGGTATGTGAGAAGGATGACTGGGGTGATGGAATGAACAAAGTGCTATGGACTGAATGTTTGTGTGACCTCAACATCAATATGCTGAAATGCTAATTCTCAACATGATTTGATCACAAGGGTGTAGCTCTTATGAATGGGATCAGTGTCCTTATAAAAAGACAGGAAAGAGCTTGCTTTTCTCTCTGTTTTCTATTAAGTGAGAATACAGTAAAAGGACAACCATCACCAGAACTTGACCACACTGCCACCTTGACACTGGATTCCCAGCCTCTAGAACTTTGAGACATACACCTCCATTGTTTAAGCAGTTTAGTCCAAGTGCATTTGTTATAGCAGCACAAACTGACTTTTTAAAGGACTAGATTGAATGAAATACAAAATTAATGTTGCTTTTTTTCTAGGTGATAGAATTAAAATAGTTCTAATTTTCTATTTTTTAAAAGTCTTCCAATAACTATGTTTTATCTTAAATTTCAAAACCTCACATGTGGATTATCTTTACAGTGGCACATGGCAAAAAATCGGCAATTATTAAAACATATTCTGAATAAAGGTGAGTTCCATTAACAACATTACCCAAGATATTACTAATTTTCTATTCTTGTTTTCTTAGTTTTTCTCCAAAACATTTCATAATGTTAGTTTCAGCATAGACCTGACTGGTCACCAGCAGACTTCCTTCCATCTCAAGTAAAATATGAGATCAGAAACAGTATAATGTCTTCTGTTATATTTGATTTGAATTGTTTTTAACACTTCATTTCTCAGTCATCCTAAGCTTTAAAATACCAAACAAGTGCCATTAGAGATGAGGTATAGTGTCCTTAAGCAATAAACCTAAGAGAGTAAAAGTGATGTGTTTTAAGACCTAGACAATTCTTGTGCTATGCAAGTCGTATAGACCATCTCCAGATAAAGTGTATTTCATTTATATATTTGTTGTAGCTGCATTTGATCACCAGCCTTCATTTTCCAAGGAATAAACAGCCAAAGTTCAGAGAAGATGTGTATTTTATATATTTTTATTAGAAGTGTTTTAATATACACAAGGATTTGGGCAAATGCAGGAGAACATGGGTGGACTACTTATATTTCATTACACTGAAACTTTATAAGAAAATAGAACCAAGTCCAATATTTAATATACAGAGGTCATACACTGCCCTTTCTACCTCAAGAAAGAAATAGACTATTCTAAATTATTGAAACAAGATCTTGCCCATTATCTACAATGACTGTACTTGATGGCTATGGGATATATGATACAAAAACAAAAATACTTGTATGAACAGTATAGGGTAATTACTATTTAGAAACATTTTTATTGGCAAGTCTTACATTACAAAGCAGTAATGGATATTAACTATGAAAAGAAACAGATGGAAATGCCAGGATTTGTCAGCCATAACAAATGGAGAAGGTCATAAAACAAAGTAACATTAACCAATCCTCAATTATATATTCATTTTTATAGCTATATGTTATGTTTATTATATTCTTTCAAGGGGCGAAACGGAGTTCATATTTCATACCAGGAAATTTGCTGACATGGAAATTAATCAAGAAAATTCTCTAGATATGTGAAAATAGGAATACTTTGTCTTAAATTGTTTCATTAGCCTTTATAGATTCATTATATTTCCCATTCATCATTGGTATATTATGATGCTACTATCTGCATAATGTTGGGGATATTCTTTAATCACAAGTCTCTGTGGAATGAAATAAATGACTTAACCAATATTTAAACAGCATTTGGATTATATCTTGAAAGAATTCAGATTCAGAACAAGAACCAACTACACGGACCCGAGTAGCTCAAGTCAAGAAATTAAACTTAATACTAAGTGCAAAGAAGGCATAGAAATAAGCAGATAGAATTAAGAGCTACTTAGAAGTTAGATTCAGTTGACAGATTAAATATGAATTAGAGAGTTGAGAATGAGTTCAAGATGTGATCCATATTTCAAACTTGGGCGACTCCTAAATTAAAAATAATAGAAAAAGGGAAGCTTTGCAAGACAGGTTATAAGTTCAAGCCTGGACATAGAAGATAACTTCAGAGCTTATGTAGTTTAAGAAAAGGAGGAATTTATACCATGTATAGAGAAAAAAATAAGGATTATACCCATTTAAAAATGGGAAAGAATTTAAAGTATGTGTTAACTTATGATAATTATATTGTAAATATATAGCTTTTTTACATTTTAATTACTGTAAATCAACTCTTTAATGGAACAATTTTTCATTCAATTTCCTCTAAAATTTATATAGATTAGTGGTTTTCAAAGTGTCAGCCAGTGACTGCAGAGGAGTTTTAGGGACCAAGCAAATACTTGATTTAAATTTCATGCTCCGAAAGATAATTTTAAATGATCTTTCAATGTTTTAACAACATAAATGCTTATAGCTAAAATACAGATGACACACTGATAACAGATTGATGACAAAGTCACTAGTGCAGTACATTTATAACCTCATTTTGAAAATTTTCAGAATCTAATTTCCGTCGCCACCTTAGCATAACTTACAAATGTCTAGCAAATGCCTCATTTGAGTAGGTAGTTACATGTCCACACTGTTCTTTTTTTGAAGTCAGATCATCACCAGCCTCTCTGCTGATGTAGAAATGTATACAAAAACATCCTCTCCTGCCCTTCGGGCCGGATACCTCTGCCTGGAGCTAGCCTGCACAATAACATCATGGTATAACAATCCTCCAAAATAAAATAATCCTACAAAAAACTTGTAAAGCAGCTCCAGTGTTCAGAAGAGTTCAAAACATACATCAGAACTAAGTGTTTTTAGTTTATGGGATTATTTTTTCCTGATTTTCAAAGGATGAAAGGATAAAAAAATGTGGTACATATACATAAGGAATATTATATAGCCACAAAAGAAATGAAATCCTGCCATTTGCAACAACATAGATGAACCTAGAGGATGTTGTGTTACAAGTAAAATAAACCAAGCCCAGAAAGACAAATCTTACATGTTCTCACCCATACATGAAGCTAAATATTACTTAATAAAAACAATTGATCTCATGGAGATAGAGAGTAGAGCAGTGGTTCTCAGAGGTTAGGAAGAGTAGCAGGGAGAGATGAAGTAGAACTTGTTAATGGGTTCAAAAATACAGTTAGATAGAACGGACAATATTCGATAGCACAACCACCGACTATAGTTCACAGTAAGTCAGGGTATACACCCATATAACTAAAACAGTGGAAACAGAATGTTCCTACCCCAAAAATATAATGAATGCCTGAGGTGGTGGATACCCCAGTTTCCCTGATGTGATTAATTCATGTTGTAGCCTGTATCCAAACAATGTATGTACCCTATAAAGATATACAAAGTTGTATGTGTCCTTAATAATTAAAAATTTAAAAAATTAAGGCAAATAGTATACACTTTATAAATTTTGAATATCTTTTTGGTTCTAATTGTTTTGTTTTTTCCCAACAGGTGTATTTTTCCATTCCATGGCTTCTGATAACAAACCAATCCTCAGACTCAGACATAACCACACGGCCTCCCATATTCCCTCTTCTCCTAACAGGATTGCTGGGAGAAAAGAATGGCTACCACAAATTTTAACCAGAACCAATCAATCAGAATCCTTCTCTGGGCTGATGTAAGAACACTTTTTACACAGCTTATAGAAGAGAATGAGCTAATCCATGAGATGAAGCACAGAGAGTAGAAAGGAGCACTGGACAGAGATATAGACGAGGGAAGAACTGAATCATCAATTCTATCCAATCTGAGATTCAGGCTTTCCTTGGAATATATAAGTTACCATAGCAACTTTCCCAACCCAACAGTCCAATAACTCACACTTTTTTGCTTAAGTTATTTTAAGTTAGACGTCTTTTACTAAAGCTGAAAGACTTTTGACCAGTATATCAAATAACTGCAATTTGGAACCTCAAAGTTGAATTGGTATTAATGAACAAAAATAACAGATATTTATTGGGTGCCATTAAAAATATACCAGGTACATTGTAAGCAAGTTTCCAGTTATTTGATTACTCTATGAGGAAACTTGTCATCCCCATTTGACAAATTAAGGAAACTGAGACACAAAGAGATTTTGTAATTGACCAAGGAGGAACAAGGAAAGGTGAAGTCAGAATTTTAACAAAGACTTTGTCTCCAAGAAACTTGACCTTGACTTTTGATACTTTTAACCTTGGCTATGTACTCCCTCTCTTAGCATGAACCGAGTTCTGATTCAGCCATCTAATAGATAAGTAATTTAACCTCTCTAAAACTTAAACATTATTTTGTCATCTCTAAAAGAAGGCTACTATTTCCCACTGCAAAGATTGCTGTAGGAATCGAGAAAGATAATGTGTGTGAAAGCATTTTGAAAACCACAGAGCACCAGAGAAATGTCAGTTTAGATTCTAAAATTATAAAATACACTAAGGATTCATCATCTTTGAATCTTGTAATTAAGTTACAACAAATGTAATCAGCATGTTTCAGTCAATAATATCTCACAAAAGTAGATAACAGAGTCAATTCATATGTCAGGATATAGCTTTTAATCTAAACTAAAATAAATAATCTTGGCGAATAAAACCTGACTTTCTTCAATAACAGTGATGGTGGTGATGACTAAGACAAATCTAACTTACTTACATTTCAATATCACTTTAAATTTTCAAATTATTTTACATTTTTTTCTTCATTTAGCATAATGTAGTACCTTGGGAAATAGATTATATTTATTTTTTCCCATCAAAGTCAATCTATCATTTCCATGCAAGTTTTAGCAATTAAGTATTATAGATGACAAAGCTTTATTTAGTTTATTATGAAGCTCACAAAATAATAAATATGGAATATTCAAATATTGTTTTGAATCCCTTCCTTTTTCCTACCTTGAAGACTAATATCTTAAAATATCCACACAATATGTATACATGAATTAATAGTAAATATTTACTATGAATGCCAATTTACACATCCATACCTAGCTCTTTATGATTATTATGAAAAAAATGTTCCAGACAGTGTAAATATTCAGTCATGGATTTAATCATTTCATAGTAAGTCTGGCACTTTCAGATGATCTTCATTTACACCTCAAAATGTTTATTTTGATTTATGCTGGCAGATACTTGATAATAGAAACTGTGGTGATTAATCTTACAATAAGCAAGTAATTTTTAATATTACTAGATATTATGACTTGTTACTAAATCTAAATATTATATTCATACTTAATATTTGTAAATATTAAAATATCACTAAAGGTCATATAGCCCACTATGCTTTAGAGATGTTTTGGGAAATCTTTTATTGGTCTCCATCATATCATATGCTGAATCATTTATTCTACCAATGTAATGTTTTATAGGGTTCATGAAAACATTTTAATTCAAATACTACCCCTAATAACATTCAATTTATCAAAATATCAGAGTCAGTCCAGAAAAGAGAGTCTGAAGAAGAAATCAGACTACTGGAGAATGTGAGTAAAAAATGTATTAGGATAAATGCACAAATAACAGAACAATAACAGCAAAGTATGAGATTCAATATATGAGTAAATGTCATATGAATTTACATGACGATAAATTTGATCTCCATATAAGCCCATGGCATTTCTAAAATAGTTTACTGAAGCCAATTCCTTATTGTCAATAACATTCCACAGAAATAACCCCTTTCACATTTATATAAGTCATGGAGGCCTATTTTATGAGAATACATAAGACAAAATAAAATGTTACCTAAAATGGAAAAAAATATGATCTGATTTTAGTAGTGCATTAATGAGCAGTGGCAGAGTAATTCTTTTATCATGGCTCAAAATTAAACAGATAGAAGCGTAGATGTTGATTTCTATCTTCCTTATTTGACTTTTTATACATATACAATATTATTTTTAAGCTCATCTGTATTCATGGGAATTGGATTGCAATTTAAAGTCTGATTTCATTAAATATTTTTCGCCTCAATCAAAAAGTCTATACACACATGAATATTTCAAAATAAGTATCCATTTATATTAGGATTTTAAACATTGCAGTATTAAGTATAATGGCAAGGAACATCTACAAATAGAGTCTAACATAAAACTTGGTGAACAGGTTTAATGAACAAGCTGAACTTAGTAGGAACCAAAGGTTTAAAAAAGCCTATTTTTTTTTTTTTTTTTTACGACTGCTTTTATTCATGTTACTGTAAACTACATGCTTTGTTCCTGAAAAAAATCTTGAGAAGACCCATAGCTTTGGTAGACATTTTTTTTTTAATTTTTTAATTTTTTTTTAGTATCTTTTTAAATTAAATTCAATTTAATTTAATTTTTATTTTTTTAATTTTTTTTTATTATAGATAAAAATATGCACCATAGACATTTTTAATGCATTGACATTTACTGGCCAGTCTAAATACTTTTATTTCTTATAGCTGGGTTTGATAGGCTTGAAAACAGCAATGGTAGAGAAAGAGGGAAGGGTGGGCATAGTCCCTTTTTTCCAGGGTCATACCTTGAGTTCCTTTTTCCCACTTGTATCTCATAGTTAGAGAAGAGAATGAAGAACTTCAAGCACACAGTGGATCTTATTTATTGATGTAGTTGCAGTTGGTGTTGGTGCCATGTATCATGGGCTGCTTTTATGAGTTGTCATGGGCAACGGTTTCCCCTTTCTGAAACAGCCAGGTTCCTTTCTCCTGGTGTCTAATCTGAGGGTCTAGAATTTGTCTGTAGAATGCGTGAACACCTACACATTGTTCTCAGAGTTGAGGCCTCCTTAAAAATTCTAGTTCACAGTGAAAGTCCTGTTTAACATCCTTTCCTATATGTCATTTCTTATTTGAAGCAACTGTATTGGGGGCACCAAATAAAGCAGCACATTTTAAGCAAAAGTTTATAGATCTCATTCTTGCAAAGGGATAATTCAAGTCAAGAGGGCACAACATTCAGGATTTGATATATTGCTGCTAATGCAAACACATAACAATGTATATAAAGTAGCACAGGAATAAAAGAATTCAAAAGAAAAATCTGGGCTCAAGAACAGGATGGAATCTCTGTGAACAAAAACCTGATAATATATGCAAATCATCAAGTGATGCTGTGGAGTTAAGTCTACAATTTAAAGTGAACAGGCAGCCAGGACTTCACCCCCTGTGATTAAAAGGGGGAACAAAAAAAATCTTCCATGTGGTTTGTGGGACTGGTGACACCCAGGCTCTTTGCTTGAAATCAGAGATTGGGATAAAGTTCCTTTTTTTGAGTGAGAAGTTGAATAAGAGAAATAGACAACAAAACACAATACCTATAGCTGAAGCTGTTTGAGGAATTAACCTCATAAAAGGATCCAGGCTTATGTACAGATAGTTTTTGATCAGAAGTTAAACCAAGCTGTCCAATAAGCTCTGCTACCCAGATGATGGGTTCCGACCTCAAGGTGGAGAGAGGGCTAACCAATCCAGACAACAGCAAAGATGCTGACTGGAAGTTGGTGGGAAGGGGAGGAATGCCCCATAACTTGGCTGTTCACTCAGAGTAATCCTATAAACCTAAATACCTAAATAGCATAGTAAAAAGGTGAAAAAGACAAGTTGCAGCCTCAAAATTAGAACTTTAATATACTTTAGTTTAAATTTATATTATACAAGAATCTAACAAAGACCTAACATAAGTATGCTTAATAATAATGTCCATTTAAAAGAGTATATAATAGAAGATACAAAGAAAAATAGGTGGATAAAAAATAAATTCAGTAGAATCTCCATAGTTGATCACATCCCTAACATTATCTACCTCCTTCTGTGGACCCAATTTTCAGACTGGATATGTACCATATGAACATATCAGTACAGTAGGCCAAGTTCCTTATGTTGACCACTTCTGTACTTTGACAAATTTGTTATAGTCCTTTGGGTGGTCAACTTACAGAAATTCTACTATAATTAGAAATATTAGAATTTAATAATATAATCATTAAAATAGGAACTTCAATAGGTGGGAAATATTCTAGATCAGACACTGATTAAAGAGAGATGTAGTGAACTGAATAATCCTCAGCAATGTATCTAGTTTCACAGAAAAATTTCATCAACTCTTCAGAGAACACACAACTTCTATTTATAGCAAAATATTTCATGGATTTAAAAAAGATAGAATGCCATTAAATTTACTTTAAAGTTAATAAAATTTTGATAATGAGAACAAGAAAAAGAGTATAACAAAAAAATGATAGCCAATCTCATTTATGATCACAGATGAAATATCTTACTACAAATAGCTGTAGTCATATTCAGAAATATGTTAATCTGTTTTAAAAACATTAAAATTAATATATTAGAAACAAAGGATTACCATGGGAACAAAAAGCTATTTCCCAGTTAGATAATCTAATTTTACCATTTACAAATTAGCATATTATACAAAGTTAATCTCATATGAGCACTACAATAGAAGGGTGATTAAACATTCATTAATGGAGTAAAATCTTTTCTACCAAGAATCAAAAGCAATGTCACTAAATTTTTTTTTTGCATCTCTCCATATGTTCCCCCTATTCTTTTTGCTTTATTTTTCTTTGTGGAATTTACAAGCATGCAAATATACTATATATTTTACTTCATTTAATATCTGTCTTACTATACTAAAATGTAAAGCCCAGGAAATTTGATCTGCTCATTGTTACAACTCTAGCATCTGCAAGCCCCCTCTTCCTGATCCAGTGCGGCCTTATATGTGTATTTACGTTTGCTAAGACACTTGCTATTCCAAGTGTCATCCCAACAGTGGTGCCTCTCAGCAAACTCCTGGTTACCGCTCTAAGACAAAGTAAATATATAAATTAAAATTCAGATGATGATTAAAGTTTATTTGTGAAATTAAATAAAAAAATAGATATTTGCATTTTAACCCTCACATTTTTATTCTATTTTTTATAGTAATTCATTTTTATTACATTTTCAAAAAATATTAGCTATATAGATTAAAAATTTTCTTTCTAGTATTTCCTTTTACCACAGGTAGTTTGAGAAGCACTATAATAGAGAAGGGAAAACATTGTATTATTTTCCTTTTCTTGATTTCCCAGCTATTTGATTTCTTCTTTAGCAAAAGTAATATATTTTCATTTTGTGTTCTCTTGTTAAAAGAAGTAACAGGAAGGCTATTAGGGTGAGGCAGCATCAGCATCCTGGGTCCCAACAAACCAAAACCCAACTCAGTATACACATCTTAGGTCAACCATACCTAAGGAATTTCCACAGATATGATGGAAATAAGGCTATTGCTCCACATTAATCAATTAAATAATATTTCTTTTTCTTACTTCCATGTTCATTCTATATAAACTTTCCCTTGCATCCCTTTCCCAGGTCCCTGAATTACTAGTGGTCTAGAGCTACTGGATTCGTGAGTGACTGATAGGCAAATTCTTGAACATTTTAATGTACTTCAACTTAATATCTAATGATCTAGTACATTATAAATATGTGTGAAAGCATGAATGAGAAAGATTTACAACTTTTTTTTTGTTCTTATTAGTATAAAAGTATAAGATGATATACAATTCATGAACTTTTATTTTTAAGATGTACTCAGTAAAATATTGGCAAAGGTCACTTCATCATGTGGCAAGACAAGTTCAATGCCATATTAGAATTAGAAAAGAAAGGAGCAATAGTGTTATATGGAGAAAAACAATTAACTTACTTTAAAAGTTTTTTGAAATAACATAGTCCTTTTAAAGTGGAAATTGAGAGAGTAGTCAAGTATCTAAAAAGTTGATCACATGAAGCACAGCTAAAAAAAAGTGGGGAAGTCTTCACATACAAAGATTTAAGGTATGGTAATAGAGATGGTTTATATATGAAAATGCTTTTAACCAATATAGAAACTAATTTTAGCCCATCACTCAAAATCAATTTCTAAAAATTATAACAGTTTGCTTTGAAAAGTAGAACATTCTCAGTAGATGGAATATTCAAACATAATCTGCAAGACCACATGCCTCTAGGTGAAAGATTAGACTAGATGATAGTTACGACGCTTTTAAGTCTAAGCTATGATGATTCTATGAAGTACATGGGACTAAATGACCATGGATGAACTGGATGATGGCTAAAAGTTTGTATCCATTTGTTTTAAAGATCAACATGGTGCTATAAGATAACTACAACTGAAATAAAGCAGAGAGAAGAGAAGGCAGCTGGCATTTATGAAGATCCAGTCTAGCACTTAGTGCGATGGCTTTTCTAGCCTCTCCTCATTTGATGTCAAGCAATGCGGCATTCCTATTTTCTGGTTGAGAACTCTGAGGCTTAAAGAAATCAAATTACTGGAGTGTCTACAGCTGGAAAATGCTAGTGCCAGAATTGAGTCTAGCCCACACCCACACCCTATCTGACACCAAAATTGGTTTTCCTTCACCAAATTAGGCAAAGCTAAAACCCCACATTTCCCCCAGATTCATGAAAATTATATTTGTGTTCCACAGTGATGTAAAAGCGAAGGCCCTGACAACATTACTACCAAAACCCATCCAATATTCAATTATATTTTCGGCCATAATATAAATTGCAAAATGTTACTATAGCAACAGACACCTGTTTCAGATGTTCAGCCTCATCTTCCCTTAAATGGAGAATTGAATAGTTCCTTTAAATATGCTTCATGTGCTTCTAAATTAAAATTTAAGTTTCCAACAAGGAGCATCTGAAGCTGAACTTGGCTGATATGAAGGCCACATTCA
Source organism: Loris lydekkerianus (assembly GCA_963574355.1). Taxonomy (NCBI): domain Eukaryota; kingdom Metazoa; phylum Chordata; class Mammalia; order Primates; family Lorisidae; genus Loris; species Loris lydekkerianus. The sequence continues at coordinate 11,509 of CAUYPK010139242.1, forward strand.
TAGGACAGTGGAGGTAAGGCAGCATAGTGACAGCATAGCATGGGAGGAGCCTTGGTGAGGGCCTGTAATTGAATCAATCCTGCAATAAGGTGAGAGCTGAGGGAAGATGTAGAATGGAGGAAAACATCTCAATTGTGCAGGACAGATATGTCATGTTTTGTGAAAACATAACTAAAGGATCAGACTCAAAGAATTAAGACAATGACAGAGATTTGAATGATGCAAAAGCCCAAGGTCATATAATATATTGAGGAATTCATTTTAAAATGCATTTGAAATATAAAATTCCAAAGTACCCCAACAGACAGTCCATTTCTAATCCTGAAGACCTAAAGTTTGGCATAAGCTTTAGGTTCCTGAGTTCAACCACTATTAAGACTTAACATACCAACTTCTAAACCTCTATGAAGTGACTTCCAACGATGCCTTTAGGAAATGCATTAGCTATACAGAAATGCCTGATAACCAAAAAAGCAACTATAGAATGTATTAAATTAATAATTTCTTAGAAAAGAATTCCCAACAACTATCCTGTTTGTTTATTAGATGTTTCTCTCCAAAACTGTAGGTTACTCTTCTCAATTACAGAAAATCTATACTGCTACCACTTAACTATCCTGCTTTGTTTTTTGCTAGACCCTCGCTAAAGCCTACAAAATAATCATAGTGGATTTACTTCAAGTCTTTAGTTAAAAGTAGAGTTAATTGTATTAAAATAGTCTTTAATAATTTTCTGCAGCAAGCTTTTGAAAGAACACATAAATTGTCATTTTACCATCACTATTAAATTCTAGGAGCACAATTTAGTTCCATGTATTATAAACTGCTCCCCAAACAGAATCTGCTATATATTAGATGTCAATTTAAACATTAAAAGACAACTCAGTTTTCCAGCTCTTTTCACATATGATCAAAAGTCAAAATTTCTGGGAAAGATAAATTCCCTGGTGTCTTTGACCAACAGAATCATGGAATAATAAAGAATTGATAGTAGAATAGTTCTTGGAAATACTTGGCTGTGTATATAACAAATACACATAGAAGCCCTTCTCTTTTTTCTGAAATGATGCAAACTGAAAATGATACCTACGCCTAAACAAAAACTTCCCTAATATTATATAATTTTCTGAGTCTTAAAAATTCATGCAAAAACATTTTTTGGCCTTCATCCTAAACAAAATACGTAGTATCTGAAATTATGGGGACCACCAAGTAGCATGTCAAGGAATGATATTTTGGAATTATTTTCCATAGTAAAATAATACACCAATTATCTGCATATGACATGCCTTCAACACAACACTAACTGCAAACACAAGCATCATAATAGTTGCAATGAGACACCTTTTCATAGCATTTATCCAAATCATTTTTAAGAAGTCATTTGACGAGCTGAATCTATTCCTCCTCCCTGCACATCAATATTTGTATCAAGTAGGAGAAAGCATATTTATCTTATGAAAGTTCTACATGAGGCAATTTTTTCTTTCAATTTCAAATGAAATAACAAACAATAATTACATAACAAAAAATTGGAATTATTAGGCAATACTTCAAAAGGAAAAAATATTCTTGTACCTCCTTAGTAATTTTACTAGAGACATGAATTAACCAGTAAATATATAATCACACTCATAGATGGAACAAGTTATTGATAGGCGATTGTCTTGTGTCTATCACACAAAACCACAATGTTTTTTTTTTTTTTTTTCTTAAAGTTAAAATGTTATGCATGAAACAGGTATGATCAAAGTAATTTGGGCCAGACGTGGTGGTGCACACCTGTTGTCCCAGCTACTCGGGAGGCTGAGACAGGAGGATCGCTTGAGTCCAGGAGTTCTGGGCTGTAGTGCGCTATGCCAATTGGGTGTCCGCACTAAGTTCGGCATCAATATGGTGACCTCCCGGGAGCAGGGGGGTCCACCAGGTTGCCTAAGGAGGGGTGAACTGACCCAGGTTGGAAACGGAGCAGGACAAAAGTAATTTGGATGATAGATGACTAGAATCATGACTAAAACAAAAACGGTATGTGAAGAAGATTTTTTGTTGTTGCTGCTGATTGCTTTTTATTTCTATTTATTTGAGTTGAAAAATCTCTAAAATGTAAAAACTAGTTTCTGACTGCCAGATTGTTTAAAAATAACAGAAATTTTAGGACACGTGATATCTAAACAACATTGCCCAATGGAGCTCTCGGGGATGAAGGAAATTGTCTACAACTCTAAAGCACCCAAACCCCAGGTAGCTACTGGAAAGTACAACTGAGAAACTGAATTTCACATTTTATATAATACGTCTGTTCCTGTTCCTTGGTTCCAGATCTCTGGTATTTCTAAGAGAATGTTGCCAAATAATGAGGGGATATAAGCAGCTGCAAAACTCTTCTCACTTAAAGACTTGAAGAAGCAGACCCTCGTACCAGAATTCCAAATAACCTGCCGTGGCTCAGGGTAATTGTAGAGAAATACATCTCAGGCTGGACCAAAATGCAGTGAAAACTCCATGGATTTGGGTGCTTTAAAAATAGTAGCGGCCCCCCACCCCCGCCCCGGCAATCCCTTCAGTCCTCGCACAACACTAAATGGGGTTCTCCATGATGCACCTCATGAGAAATTTCATGATCAACAAACTGGAAATGCCTTCCCCCTCCACCCACATACCTGAGAGTGCCCCCGTCCTTAGAGAACCTCTCAGACTTCATCTTCCACACTGGAAGGGTGCCACTGTCTCCATCAGTTCTAATTCAGAAGCCTTTAGTAACTACCTCATGGCTGATGAGGCAATAACTCTCGACCCTGGCCGCCTTCTTTTTTTTCTTTTATTTTTTTCCTTTTTTTTTAGTTTTTGGCTTTGTAAACTATTATCCCCCTGCCAATCTTATCCACTCTTGAAGCACTGACTCTTAATTCTACATAGATACTGCCTTACTCTCAGCTTGCACTCCAGTTCTCTCCAGTATTCTCATCCAGGGTTTCTAACAGTTACACCTTTCACCTTGAATGTCTTATCACCAGTTCCAATTCAAGACATCAGCAATTGAACGGTAACTTCCTCCAATAACAGCAGCAGCAGCAACAACAAAAAAAAATCCTTTCATAGTCACTACCTGTTTCACTAACGATTGTAGTTATCCATAATCAAAATCCAAACTGTCTTTGATTCACTCATCAAATTGGAGCATCAAAGTGGTTAAATTAAGACCTCAGATTCAGAAAACAGCAGAGCTGAACTTCACCCCTGGCTTCATCATTTACCCCCTATGTAACTTAGGTATATTGCCTAAATTGTACAAACTTTAATTATTCACCAGGAAACAATCATTATGATTAACACTTGTAGACATAGTTCTATGTACTTTGTGTATATAACACATTCAGCCTTTCCAACAACTCTATGAAATAGATACTATCATTATTTATCTTCTATAGATGAGAAACAGAAAAACAGAGTTAAATTGCCAAAAGCCACAACAGTAAGTGGCAGAGATTCAAATCCAGACAGTCTGGCTCCAAGACCATAACGAAGATAGACACTGTCTTCCTGAAAATAGTAATTTAATTCGTGGTGTTGTTGTGAAAATGAAGTCTGTGAAATACCCATCAATATTAGCTGCTATGATCATCATAAATTACCACATCTCAAAAGTCAGAAGTAACTGTTCCAATATATGAATTCCTATAGCGCCAATGCTTGGCCCACATGAATCATATACTTCCTGTTATAAAAACACTTGGAAATTCATATCTTAGTACACTGTGTAGGTTATAAACTGTTTAAAGCTAGATATTACATATTAAACTATCCTATGCTCAGTAAATATTAGCAGAATTTATCAGTAAATATATGTCAAGAACTTTTAAATTTATTATTGTGATTTACAGCCATTGCACAGTCTCTTAAAGGCTGGCCTTTCATTATCCTATAGCTTATAAACATGGGCTTGTGCAGACAGTTCATGATTTTCCAATTTCTTATGTTTGCCTGAGCTCATCCTTCCTAGGCTAAGGTATTTTCTGGCTCCCACTCATTGGCCTCTGAGCCTGACCTACACCTGACTTCCTATGTTCTGCACCTCAGCTTGGTCTCAGCTTTCCAACATATCTCATCTGTCCATATTTATTCTAGAACATGCTGTAGGCCCCAAGGTTTAAACCTTGGGGTTACACTCACAGGCACCTAGATTGCACACAAGAAGTTTGTGTGAAGTTCTCAGGAAAACAGCACTATGCTGAAATGTGTTTCTTATAATTTCCAAACAGAAATTGTTTTGTGAAAATCAACAGGAAGGAGCAAAGCTCTTCTGTAATCAGGACATTGCTTTTTATTTTAAAAGATACCAAAAGGACTCTTAATGACACAAAACTATCTCCAATATTAATGTTAAAGATGTAAATTAAAAAATAATGTGTACAATATGAACCAATTCATGTATGCATAGAAAAAATGTATAAAAGGTTGTACACCAAAACATTCATATTCAAAATAGAAACTATGAATAATTTATCTGTCTTATTTATCTGCATTTTATATATACATACATATATATTTTTTTTTAATTTAATTTTTTTTTTTTTTTTTTTTTTTTTGTCACCCTGAGTAGAGTGCTATGGTATCATAGCTCACAGCAACTTCAAACTTGGGCTTAAGCGATTCTTTTGCCTCAGTCTCCCACGTAAGCTGGAACTACAGGCAGGCATCTGCCACAACGCCCAGCTATTTTTTGATTGCAGTTGTCACTTTTTTTTGTTTGTTTGTTTAGCAGGCCCGGACTGGGATCGAACCCACCAGCCTCGGTGTATGTGGCTGGCATCCTACCCACTGGGCTACGGGCGCTGAGCCTGCATTTTATATTTTTATAGTAAGCATTTATTATTTGTAAAAGAAAATATTATTTAAGAACATACTTAATGACAATATTTTTGTTAATTCTTGTTTTTGTCCCCAGTGCCATATAATTAGCAAACTGCCCAGCAGTATTTTATATCAATAATCTGAAAAGCAAAGTAACTAAATTATATTTCTCAAGCTAATCTTTTATTTTTCTTTTGGGCATCAACTGTACAGATTATTGATAATTTGTTTTTTTTATTTCTGATGGGTATAAACAATTAGGTGACACTGTTTACATTTGTTAGGTAAAGTCCAAGTTGCAGCTGAGTCCTTCACCCAGGAGATGTGCCATATATCTCTATCTTGTGTCTGATAGGTGAGAGGTTATCACCCCACCCCTTCTTGAATTTAAATGTTTATCTCTCATGTGGGTGCGTAGTTGTTTATCTACTACTTTCATATCAGTATTGAGTACTTTGAATGATTGCTTTTCCACTCTTACGACACTTTACCTAGGAGGATCCAAATCCTTCCAAATAAATACTAAAGATGTGAAGTTTCCATTTTTCTTTATAGTTGAATAGTAGTCCATGGTATACAGGTATCACAAATCCATAAACATAATTCACCACATAAATAGAAGTAAAAACAAAGACCATATAATTCTCTCACAGATCCATAAAAAGCATTCAACAAAATTCAACATCCTTTTCTGATAAGAACACTTAAGGAAACAGGCATAGATAGGACATTTCTTAAACTGACAAAAGCCATCTATGACAAACCACATCTATGACAGCCAACATCACACTGATGGAGGGAAACTGAGAGCATTTTCCACTCAGGCTATCAACAATTTAAATGAATTCTACACTTCTAAGATAATACTTGTTCAATTTTTAGTTAACTATATGCCTTTATTAAACAACTAATATTTTTCCAGTCCTTGGAATTGTTTCGCTCTACATAAGCAGATTTTTGGCATCATAGATCTAGAATATGCAATATTCTAAGAGCAAGTTTAGTCATTTTGTTTTATATAGATATTTTTAAAGAACAAATTTGCCATTTGCCTTGGAGTAAAAATAAACTTTAAGGTGGCATGCAGCAATTAAGAAAACAAATGACATGTTGTCTATATACCAGTATTGCAAAAAGTCTTACTCCATAAAAAGTATAAAAAATATAATAAACTTTCCTACAATAAATACAGTCATTAAACCATTGCTCACTAGCATATTAAAGCAGCAATCCAGTTATACAATGTTCCCACACAAAATCAAACCAGCCTGTTTTCTGAAGTGAAGTAATGCTGATGATTTGAGTTTTAGCCTAGAGTACTGATGAAACATGAATAATTTAGGAAAGAGAAGTTGATGGTAAAAATCTGCCTGTGCCGTGGTAAAGCAAACCTTTGTGAATAGAAACAAAGGAGAATCTACTAAATTTAGGCAATCTGGAAAAATAAGTCAGACAAGCAACAAATGTAGAAACAAATTTGTATGAGGAAAAATATATCTGCAGAGAAAACAAATTTAAATGAGACGGTCATGCCTGGATTAATTCAGTTGTCTTTCGATGGTGTCATGGTAAGAGGTTGCAATTCTTGCTACCAGCTTCTTTACTGATACTCTTTATCATTTAAGGGGAAGGCCCATTCCAGCTAAGGTGAAATGCATCCTAGGGTTGTCAAAACTAAGGCTGCCAAAGAGAAGTAGGACTTTCAATTAATATGACCCCAAATCCCTATCTGAGAAAGTCTATAAATGGTGGATTGATATAGCCTTTGTTTTTTTTTTCTCAAATAAACTCATGAACTGAGAATCCAATATGAAGTAAACACAATGTTTTCAATACTTTGCCTACATTTACCTACATAAGCTGTGAGCAGTAAAGAAGGAGTTGACACAGAGTTGGGAGACCTGGTGCTCAGACTCTACGGTGTCTCTTAGTAACTTTGTGATGTTGATGGTCACAATCTCTGCTTTGGTAGGAAATTTTAAAAACAGCAGTTTGTTATAGCTATTTTTATGGGGGTATATGTGAAAGTAAAATGTAGTCACTTTTGATTTTTTAGTAAGTTTAAAATGCCCAGGTAGGATAGTTAGTGAGATCATTAATTCTTTCCTCTGATAGTAGCAGGGAGGCCAAGGGAAGAAGTGACCATGTCGCATAGAGACTTGAGTCAAAACTTTTGAACATATTTGTATTTTGGTCCTAAAGTTCACTTTTGTGCTTCCATACTCCACATATTTATAGCATTTATAGAACAATGTTTAGTTGACCTTAGTATTTATATCAAATTTTGCCTATATGTTTTGGAAGCTCAAGCAATAACAGCACCAGAAAACAAAACCAATGATATTGAGAACTTACCTACTTGTCTAAGATAGTGAGAGATGCTTTTAAATTTCCTGTAATTTTCATAATGACCAGTTTCATACAGAAAAAACGAAGACATTGCTATGGTCTGGATGTTTATGCTCCCTGCCCCAAATTATATTTTGAAACTGAATCTTCAAGTTAATGGTTTTTGTGAATGGGAGTCTTTGGGAGCAGATAAGATCAGGAGGATAGAGCCCTCATAATAGGGTTAGGGCCCCTCCTAAGGGGCTAACAGGACCAGAGTTCTCTCCGTCCACTCTGGTACGACACAGAGAGAAGCTATCCTCCGTGAACCAGAAAGCAGCCCTCATCAGACATACAAAAAGTGCCGGAACCTTCATCCTGGACTTCCCAGCTTCCAAATTATGAGAAACAAATTTTCTTGTTTATAAGCAACCGAGTTCACTGTATTTTGTTTTAGCAGCCTTGCCAGACTAGGACAGACAATGAAAGCATGAGTTAATTTGCCTGAGGTGAGGCACAGAGCTGCTCTCCTGCCTCACGGGCCACATGAGTTTTTGGTGTTGATATTAACTCTTATTCTTTATCATATCGGGCCAAAGAGACTTTGTAGGTAAACGTTGAACTTTGTAAATAAAACTAATGGAATTGTCACCACATAACTCTCTTTGTAAAAAAAATAAGATGTAGAAAACTTAAAGTTTCAATAAAATTGAAGTCTCCAGGTATGAGAGCAGGTACTTGGCTTGATTAGTTGCACGATTCCTAAAAACCACCTTTATGTTGTTACATGGTGCCTGGAGCTTGCTAGATACTTTCATAAATTATTTTTATTGTACTAAAATAAACTCACATAGTGTCATAGAATTTATAATTTTAAGCAGACAGTTCAGTGGCATTAAGTGCAAGATTCTATAACCATTACCAATATCCATCCCCAGAAATCCTTCATCATTCACACTGACACTCTGTACCCATTAAACACTAACTCCCTATCGTCCCTTTCCCTTAGCCCCTAGTTACCACTCTTACACTATGTGCCTTTAGTATGTGACTATTCTAGGTGCCTCATAAAATTAGCTATGTCCTTAAAGATCCACCATGATATAGGATATATCAGAATTTCTTTCCTTTTTAAATTTGAATAATATTCTTCTGTGTATATGCCACATTTTGTTTTTTTCTGATGAATAGTTGGGCTACTTTCACCTTTTGGCTTTTAGGAATAATATTGCTGTGTTTTCAAATTTTTGTGCATGTATCTAGAATGTTAACCTTTTGTTGCTGCAATAGAATACCGATATTGCATCTGGGGGAAATGAATTCAGTAATTCCTTAATCCCTTTATACAATACCAGCTTGAACTTTATTATCCAGTAAACATAGTCTAACTGCATTAAACTGTATTAAACTGCTTACATGGAATAAATTACACTGGCTTACATGCTTTCTGTCACTATTCTTGAAACTTAGAAGTTTAGTCTCTAAACTTCAAGGTAATAAAAATTACTTTCAATAAGAAAAATTTTATAGTGCATCTTTTATATACATCAAAAATTAAAAAGATTTCAAATTTAAGAAAAAGAGAATTATCTAATAATGTTATCTCTAACTTGATAGTATATATTTAAAAAATCACTAATATCACTTTAAGTTAATGACAACTCTGATTCTAACCCTTGATTTAAAATCTCATATTCTCGTGATATTTTACAAGATTTTCTGCCGTTCACCAACTGCAATACTTTACAAAAGCAAACATTAGTACACTTCAGGCAAAGTTTAAAAATTTGAGGGTTAAAATTAGGAAACATCTACTTAACTAATTTTACTCAACAGAAGCAGAACTGATTTGCGTCCAAATGGGAATGTCTTTTCATGTAATCATAGTGCCAAAATCTTTATTTTGAAACAAGCAAAACTTTATAAATATAAATAATCTGTCATATATTTTTATTATTTAGCATTTAACTAAAAAATGAAATATAGTTTTAAAGCATTTGAAAATGTTTACATTATCAGAATAAGAATTCAAATGCATAAAATATGATTTGCTCTAATAATATAAAAAATGGTAGATATTTTGATGGCCTATTTTCCCCAGGACAATCTTACAACAACTTTTATCCAGAATCTCTTCCCTTTTATATCCTCACAGTTTATATGTGCTGCTGCAGGAGATAAATTTGACGCTAAATAAAATGCTTTTATCTTTCATTTCCAGATTGGTTCCAGGTAATAGTAAAGGGACAAGTGAATAATTCCAACATTCCTCTAATCTAATCTAGTTCTTTGTTTCCCACAATCAAGTGAATTTCTTTGCAAAATAATTCATAGATTCCTTCTTTATTTTATCCTTCAAGGTAACTCCAGGGGAATACCTTTCACAGATTCATATACCAAATTTCTTTTATGGAAATGTTAAAATTCTCTCTTCATTGAATGAAACTTTGTAAGGTTGTAAGGATATTTGTATGCGCTGATAAATTTAGTCAGTGACACTTGCTGGTGATGCTAACATTTACTGGCCATTAGTAACTATATATTGAGCTAAATAATTTGCACTTTTAATTTTACATACAGTCATGGATGCTTGTTTTTAATATACAAAGAGGACATTTTTGTATGGTTGATCCTAAGATTTTTTTAGCTCGTTTGTTCTTCATAAGAGTCACAAACAGTGGTATGACTTTAATTTTATTTCATAGATGATGAAACTAAGGCTTGGCAATGTTAAGTATCTTGCCCAAGGTTGCCTACATAGTAAACAACAACCCAAGAAAGATTTTGACAATTTGACTGCACAAGCTGTTGAATGAACTATTCTATCATATTATAACCAAACAATATACAGTGAAGTGCACCCTGCGAGCACTCCAGGGCCACCGAGGATGAAACTGCATTGTCACAAGATTCCTATGTTATAGCATTTCTCATGTACCTTAGCTTTTAAAAACTGATCAAAGCTATCTTAATTTTTGAGACTTAATGAGCATATTCAATCTACCTCAAATAGGTAAATATAAAGTAGGTGTACAAGTAATAAAAATGCCCTAACATCACTGCATTCAATAAGAAATATTTTATAAGTAATTTTTTTACGATAATATTTGGTTCCACAAGAAATGAATTTTCCAATCATGCACCCCTCTTTGTTTCTCCACGCACACCTCTTTCATATATTCAGTGAATAGGTGTCTAGTGTGTTTCAATGTTCATGAGGTTGTGTCTTCAGTTTGCTATTTTACTTCCTGTGATACATGCAAACAGTGGCTTTCCCTTTCGTCCTGGAACTTCACATACGATGCCTGAGATAGTGGCATGGATTATATCTTCCCACTAGATGGCACTAACAGCGATTTAATAATACATAGAATGCAACTGCCAGCTCGCTACAGGCACCGGAGACAATGTCTCTTTGTGGGTGAGGGTTTCATGAACTGCAGGTTTTAACGTCGGGAGCAATGACTTAGTGACAAATGAAAGAACACTTTTCTCTACTGATGTCTATGTTTAAATTTTGTTTTGCATGCTTTTCAAGATTAAAAGCAGTCTTGTTTATATATATCTTTCTCCCCCACCCCCTATGAATCAGTTATTATGAATAATTTTCACTGGTAAGAGTTTAAAAATAGAGAAGTGGTGGCTAAAATAAAATACTTTGTTAGCATAACTATCAAAAATAATTTCATTATTCCAGTTTTAAAGATTTTTTTTTTATTTTGACCTTGTGTATATAATTCTAAATGCAGAGTCAAGATTTTCATGGGAAATCACATCTTAGGATGATAAATTCACATTTCATTAATTTTCTTCTAACAAATATTTTAAGAGCACCACATGAAAATCCTACAGAATAAGCAATAATGGTGAGTTTATAATAAAATAATAGTAGGATTTTAGCATGTAGAAATGCAGTTCTATTGACATCTTATTGATATGACTTTTTGCATTCAGAATGTTTATACAAATATTTAAAATTATCTGAAAGAAAGGAAAAAGAAGCTTATTAATCAAAATATAAGTTCCTTTATTATTATAATCATGTAACCTCCTTGCAGTTTTGATGTTTTAAGGTTTTAGAACTGTATTTTACTATTGTTAGAGTTGTCCTATAATAGGCTATGTAAAAATTCAGAAAGTGCTAGACCAGGGCTTCTCAAACTCACTGTGGTCAAAGTCAGACTTTTTTTCAAATTATCATCAAGTTTGAAAATTCAAAATAAAAATGCATAGAAAAATTAAAAACAAACATGACAACATCCACATTTTATTATTTGAGTCGATAGACATAAAATAACTCAGTCAGTGTTTTGATAAAATGGTCTAAATGCTTACTCTTTATTTTTATGCTTTTATGTTTTCTGATTGCTAACAGATAGCTTTTAAAAAGGCCTGGCCCATCACATTGCTGCTCTAGACTGCTTGCTAGAGTGGAACCACATCTTGTTGGGGAGTCAGTTAGGTTCTAAGACAACTAACTATGCATAGTCAAATCCAAGACTAGTCAAATTTACCCAAGAAAATTTCTGAGGAAGGGACTAACAAAGTTCATTCTGGGTCTCTTGATTAATCTAACAAATATAATTTTTTTTTTTAATTTTTCTTTTTAATTTGGCTTTCGGTTATCCAGAAGGATGTAGTTGGTTTGCACTTAGGTGCTATGCAATATGTTAATATTTCAATACTAGATTTACACAAAGCATAAGTGCCCCAGATGTAATGTTCCCAGGCAGAGAAGCTGGCTCATGTCTCTCAGCTGAGATTCACTCAAGTCTTTGCCTCTGGGAAGAGAACACTCTTTTGCTACTATTTTATTTCCTTTACTCTGTATCCAACCCCTCTTCATTGCCAATTATGTTTTCTTCTTCTTCTTCTTCATAGTGAGTACCAACGACCAAAATGGCTTTTAGGGCCACATCTAGAAATTAAACAATGGCAACCCGTACAGTTAGAAAGAAAAACACAACTTCTGGTTGCACAATCTAACAACTAATTTGTACACATCATCTGTGCTATGTACATCCACTTGGCAGCAGAATGAAAGGCCAAATAAATAGCTTTCTATGGTGACACCCTTCAGAAGCACTTTAGTGCTAGGGCAGTAGCCAATAGGCCTGAATATATGTTTTTGTGTCTGAGACCTCAAATCTGTTTTGTTATTGTCTAATTAATTTTCTAAAAATCAATTATTTAATTTAAAGATCATTCCATAAAGATGTATGTATGAAAGTATATAAGTATTGATATTTACATTTATAAGGTGTTTGACATACGTCAAAATAACATTTGTAACATAGTTTTTACCTTGAATGAGCCCAGTGTCAAGTTTATCATTCAATTATAGGTAATTTAGCGGAGATTGGCCTGAATCTCAGCATTAGATTTGGCCTCAGATATGCACATTCATCTATCATTAAACTGAAAATGTTTACCAAGAAGCAAATACTCAAGGAATTATCTTGTATTTCAGAACATTAAAATACCTTCTTTGATTTTACATATTTTAAAATATGTTTCCTTATAATATTATGTAAAAAATGGGAAACACAAAGGCTATGTGGCAAGTCTCCAGCCATGTATGCCTCTTTTTCTTAATATGTGGCTGGCTCCTTTCTGTATACATAGTGTTGTGGCTTTAAATTATCCAGTTTATTCATCCACCAGATAGGTGTATACATTGAAGTGTCTAAAGCACATATATTTAGTTGCCAGATAGATACAGATAGGAAAGCTAAAACACTTTGTACTCAGTTCTTCATTTGACTTAATGGTCTACTTCTGTTTGTTAAAATATGAAAGGTATGTGTTTTAAAACACCAGCCAGTATTTAAAACTCTAGTTAAAATAAGCACAATTCATCACTTCACCAAGCTTCATGAAACAAACAAAAAAAACACCAAAAGTACTATACCCATAAACTACAACAATAACAATAGCAAAACAAAAACACTACACAAAATTGATTTATACACCATATAAACCATTTTAAAGAAAGAATTCTCCAGAAACTATAGAAACAATTAGTTGAAGAGCTTACCAAAGAACTATTTTCCAATTGTCTGATACTATCCACTTCTAAACTAACATTTAATGATTGTAGAACTGTCTACATGAATTTTCACTAATATTTATTGCTTTAAATATGCTTGTGTGAGGGTGGTCAGTGACATTTCTTGCAAAACCCTTATAGTTTTTAAACATCTGCGAATATATTTATACTATTTTACATTCTAATATGCCATTCTTCATGTGCTAAGATTTCATGTGCTATAGATTTCAAAGTCAATGTTATGCATTCCCATATGTATGTGTGTGCCTTCTATATCAATTAGGGCAAGACAATTTTAAAAATATGCCAAATAAAATAGCACATAGGTTGTCTAAGAATAACTAAAGCTAGAAAAAGGCAACTTAAAAAAATGTTTAGAAACCAAATTTTCATATAAATGTTGAAGAGATAGAACCATAATTAGAATTTAATTTTCTTATTTATTTATTTATTATTTTAGAGACAGAGTCTCACTTCGTCACCCTTGGAAGAGTGTCGTGGCATCACAGCTCACAGCAATCCCCGGCTCTTGGGCCCAGGCGATTCTCCTGCTTTAGCCTCCGGGGTAGCTGGGACTATAGGCACCCACCACAATGCCCAGCTACTTTTTGTTGCAATTTGGCCGGGGCCAGGTTTGAGCCCACCACCATTGGTATATGGGACCGGCGCCCTACTCCCTGAGCCACAGGCGCCACCCTAGAATTTAATTTTTTAATGTAAGTAGTAATAATGCAAATAGGCTCATTTCAGCTTTTACTTTAAAAAGAAATTAGTTAGTTTCTAATTATAACTTATGCAACAACTTTAGAATAACAAAAACTTAAGATGTTACACATATTCTTTAAAAACTATGTATTATTGTGCAACCTCAAATCATTTATGTTTGACTTTAGAAAGGAAAAGAGAGTCAGGTCTATACAAACAGTTCAGGGGACCATCATTTTTCCTAAAGTTATCTATTATGCCTTTGGTTGCTGGTGACAACAATAATGATGACAAAGATAATGAAGATAAAAGTTGGCATTTCCACATAGAAATTACTATATGCCAATAGTATGTTAAAGATTCTGCCTATGTTATTCTGTTCTTCTGTGAAAATTAAGTAAACTGCATTTATATCATTCTGTTTAAAACCTCCTGCAGGCATTCTCAAAATGTGGTCCGCAGGGCACATGAGGCGGTGTGTTTGTATTTGTTCCCGTTTTGTTTTTTTACTTCAAAATAAGATATGTGCAGTGTGCATAGGAATTTGTTCATAGTTTTTTTTTAACTATAGTCTGGCCCTCCAACGGTCTGAGGGACAGTGAATTGGCCCCCTGTTTAAAAAGTTTGAGGATGCCTGTGATCTAATGTATGAAAAGTCCACACTTTCAAAGTATTGTAAAAAGTGTTTAATTAATTCCCACCTTTCTCTCAGGCCATTTTTCCATTTAGTAGAGAGAACTTTAAAAAAATGCCTATCGACTCACATCTCTGATCAAAACCCTCCAAGGACTTGCCATTGGACTTTTAAAAAGTCCAATATTCTTGACATGGCCAACAAGACTTGTAGGATCTTGACCCACTGGATTGCTCTCTTTGCCATTGCTCAGTACGCTTGCTCTCCCAGCAAGCTCAACCCTGCCTTTTCCCTGTACCTGCGATTCTCATTCCCAGATAATTGCATGGCAGCATATTCCACAACTCTTGGGTCTATTCTTAGATGCTACCAACTCAGAAAAACCTTTCCCAAACTAAAAATAGAAGATATACTCCCCCTAGGGGGCAGCACTGTGGCTCAAAGGAGTAAGGCGCTGGCCCCATATACTGGAGGTGGGGGGTTCAAACCCAACCCCAGTCAAAAACTGCAAAAAAAAAAAAAAAAAAAAAAAAAAGAAGAAGAAGAAGATATACTCCCCCTAGCATCACACCCAACTTTATCTTTCTTCCCATTTCTTGACACTGTGAAAAAAGTATGATTTCTCTCTGTCTCTCTCTCTTTTTTTTTTTTGGTTTAAAGTCTCCTTCTTTCCCTGCACCTGCCCAGCACCACCAGTGGAATGTAAGTGCAATTTTTCTTTCACTACTATAACTTGAACCCTTAAAAGAATATCTTGTGTATAGTAAGTGTCAATGAATATTGATGGATTGAATTGAATCATTCTTGCCAACTTTCTCTTCATGCTTGAGCAGGACTAAATCTGCCCAATCTATATTGTTCATTCAGAATCCAGGCTTAATGTCAACCACATACCCATGTACCACACACATAGCAGATATACACAGAGATTTTTAAAACTCATTAATTTGACAGCTTTTTAAAAGTACAATATAGCTTTATTGTATCATTGTGTTAGGGTTTAAACTTTGTAAAAGTTTTTTATCTCTACAAAATTTGGGAAAGAAAAGTGAGATGACTGACCAGTATGGTAGTTGTAATATATCAGTGTAAAATACGGAATGTATAATGTATCAATATAATATCAAGATGGATATTTAACAGATAAATATATAACATATATTAAAATATAATAACTTTATGTATCTTAAATAATGCATATGTATATATAGCTCTTTGATCTATGCCATTCTAAACAAAACTGCTGTAATATTTTCACGAAGCAGTATTATTCATTTTCAAACATTATCTTACCATTTTTTAATTGTGTTCATTTGGACAAGTCCATGGCTTAATTTATTTTTGCTCTCTTCATCATACTTTTTTTTTTTTTGAAAGAGTCTCATTTTGTAGAGATAGAGTGCCTGGTGTCCTAGCTCACAGCAACCTCAATCTCTTGAGTTCAAGTGAACCTCTTGCCTCATCCTCCAGAGTAGCTGGGACTAAAGATGCCCGCCACAATGCCAGGGTATTTGTTAAGATGGGGTTTGCTCTTCCTCAGGCTGGTCTCAAACAGTTGAGCTCAAGAAATCCCCCTGCCTCAGCCTCTCAGAATGCTGGGATTATAGGAGTGAGCCACAGCACCCGGCCTTCATTATACAGAATTTTAAACTAAAGAGAATCTGGAATCCACCTTTAGACCAGTAGTGGTAGCGTATCTATTCTCTAACTCACGCCTTTCTACTGAAACATGTGGTTTTGAAATGTAATTTTTTCCATCAAATGTATGGTCTGAAGAATGCCAGGCTTACATCATAGCAAGGCAGTACATGTTCTGCAGTGAGGATCAGGTATTTCTGGAGATGGATCAGTGAGAGAACATTGTCTACCAGTTACAATTCACTTTGTAAATCCTGATTTCCTGTAGGTATCAGAGTCATTTTCCTATGGCTATCAGATCTGTAGTTAAAATATCACTGAGTTCATGGTAATATTGGTACTTTCTACTTTGTAACATTAATAGAAAGAGGACAATAAATATTTATTTTCTTTAAAGTTAGTGTGCCATTTTATAAGATATTATGTCTCTTAAACTTAAATAATACCTTTAAAAAACAAGCTGAAGAGTAATATATTGGGTAATCTGTCTATAAAAACAAAGCACATAAGCAAAAAACAATTTTTTTTCCCTGACGAAAGAGATGTACAAATGTATATTTGTGCTTTCTGAGCTTGGAGAAGCTCATAGGAATGAGAATGAGAGACACCCTCTGACATTGGCTGCTGCAGGGAGGAGGGGAGGGGAGGAACGTATCGATAACTTTGTGTCTGTTTTGAGTTTTAGAATGTATTGCTTTTATAATTATAGAATTATGTTTAAATATTTATATATTCACATAATTTACATACATGCTAACATAATTTATGTAAAATATTATACATCATTACATAGCAATATAACATATAATTACATATCTATCAAAATATAATTATATATTATCATATGCCTATATAATCATTTGTATATAATAGATGCATACACACACATGCATATATGCATGTCTAGTTTTAGCTGTAGTTCTATAAGTTAACATTGTTTTGTTATGTTTTATTTCTGAGGCTATCATTAAGTATAATCTCAGTTGTTTGGTGGATAAGAAATGTTATTTTGAAAAGTTTTTTTTTTTTTAGAGACAGAGTCTCACTTTAGCACCCTCAGGAGAGTGCTGTGGCGTCACAGCTCACAGCAACTTCCAACTCCTGGACTTAGGAGACTCTCTTGCCTCAGCCTTTCGAGTAGCTGGAACTACAGGCACCATACACAATGCCTGGCTATTTTTTTGTTGCAGTTTGGTTGGGGCTGGGTTCAAACCCACCACTCTCAGTATATGGGGCCAGTGCCCTACCCACTGAGCCATAGGCACCGCCTTAAAAAGTATTTTTTAACATCAGGAGAGGATGTAAGTCTGTTTCATGAAAATAGCATTTTATCAACATGCTATTTTAAAAGTGTTTGGCTGATTTAAAATTTTTATTACACGAGCTAAACATATTAATGCATAGATTTGAAACAGCAGTGGTAATATATACATACAGTAGAACCTCTAAAAATTGACCCCCCAGGGGATTGTAACAAACTCATCAACATATGGAGGTGATCAATATAAGGAGCTAGGTGGACTGTACTTATATATACATGTGGTTGTATGTCCGGGCTGGGAGGTGGTCAGCTATGGACAGTCTGCTGTATTAAGAAATATATTTATTATTTGCAGGAGTCGTCTAACTCCCATAAGGAAGGAAAGTACTGTTGTCAAATGTATTTCATTTGGCTTAATAAGTAGATCTTCTGACTAACAAAATTTTAAATTCAGCATAAATACTAATTATTTCAGCACAGTAGAAAGAAGCAAAATATATGAATCTTTCTATAACAACACTGAATTCATAAGGAGTTGCACCCAAAAGAAAAACTCTTTAAGAGAAAAAAGGACAGTGAATTAGAAGGGAAATACTTTTATTGACTTTTCTCAAAAATAGGACTGTACTGCAGCTTTCCAAATCCAAAAATTTTTAACTAGCAGAGTTGATTTAAAAATATTTTGACTTCACATAAAAAAATACTTTGAGGCCTAAGGGTTCTATTCATATTCTATGCCCTATACTGGGAAACAAAATTAGAAGGAAGAAAAAAATGACCAAATATGGCATCGTTCAGTATAGTGAAATATCAAAATTATATGTGTTTCAAATAATTAAGACTCACTGTTATTTTGGAGTTAGCCCTTCACAATGCCATTTTAATGACCTGAAAGGAAAAAAAAGTAAATCAGGATTGTGTTATCATTAAACGTTTCACAAGAGTGGAAAGACAGGCATCTCATGTACTCAGTACTAACTTGAAACTTTTGGATTAACTACAACATGCTCATATGAGAGAAGAACTCAACTGAATCTAAGAAGGGTGGAGGGGGAGAGGGGCCAGCGGGCTCCTTCCCAGTGGAAACAATGTGTGGGTGTACGGCACACTTCCTGTGGGAGGGACATGGCTACAACTTAGACTTTGCCTTGCAAATGCAAGCAATGTGGTCCAATTGTACGTAGCCTTATATTAATTGGAAATTTAAAGAAATAAATAAAGACTTAGTAACAGTTAAAAATTTTTCCATGGACTAACATACATCCAAAGTGTTCACATTTATTCTCAAAAAATTCTTAAAATCAAAACATTCTTATTAAAATGGAATGTCTAAAAGATTTAAACATTTTACTGTAAAGTATATCTTTATAGTCTTCCAACAATAAAAATAGTCATTCTCTGGGGTTCCTAGAAACCACTGTACAATAATATCAATAGAACAGTTTACTAGGAACAATTAATTAGACTCATTACAGGTCTACTTTCTAAGTGTGGCAATATAGAACTCTTTTTTTTTTTTTTTTTTTTTGAGACAGAGTCTCACTTTGTCACCCTCTGAAGAGCACTGTGGCATCATAGCTCATAGCAACCTCTAACTCTTGGGCTCTAGTGATTCTTTTGCCTCAGCCTCCCAAACAGCAGGTGCCTACCACATGGCCTGGCTATTTTTTAGATAAAGTCTCATTCTGGCTCAGACTGGTCTCAAATCTGTGAACTCAGACAATCCACCCTCCTCAGTCTTCCAAATGCTGGGATTACAGGCATGAGCCACCACGCCCAGCTCATAAACATCAAAATTCACAGAAGTCAAGATTCATAAAAATATTAAAACAAATCCAACTGTAGTTGTTTGCATGAAGTCAAATCGCACTCTTGTTATTATTTTTGTTGATTATAAAAAAATATTTTTGAGACAAATGTGAACATATAAAATACCACCAATGTATTTAATATCTATAAATTTATACTTTTTTTTGATCACAAGGGTTATTGGTGAAATACTACTTTACAATTATAGTTTTATTGTAAGTGTTGACATTAACCATGTCATCATAAAGGTCTTATGTCTAAAATTATAATATTAAAGACATTATTCAGAAGTTTTGGGATAAGTTATAAACTGTCCTGTTACAATTTGTTTCTTGCCAATCTTACTTGCTGTCATAGTCATTCAGAAATTATTTATTCATAACAGTAGCTAAAAGAATTTGAAATGAGGTGAAGATTTTGGAAAACGTATGCTTACTCATGAGGTTTTTCAACACTGTAAGAAGCTACAAATACTCAGAAAATGATGGATCGGCTAGTCCAGTTTTTCAAATGGCCAAATATTAATGTAAGCTGTAGAAATGTTTTCCTCTGTTGACCTTGTTCACTCATAGTTGGCAAAATATTTGGAAACTAAAACATTGGGGAAAGCTAGTCTCCTTTCCAGACCAGGTTATTCAAAAAGAGGAACACAAAATTGAAATATATAGCTCAGTGTTTTAAGATTCATTGTAAACTGATGTGGTCTAACACAAAAAATTGGATAAAGTGGTCAATTATATATACGTGTGTATATATATATATATATATATGCATATGTGTATATGTTTAAGGATTTATTTAATAAACAAATAGTTCTCATCTGTTTAATATTGCAATAAAATACTTAAATAATGAGAACAAAGTCTAGAGTAAACTATTAAAAATCAAATACTGTATTACTTGATCAAATTATACATCTTCCTTTGTTAAACAAAATACTATTCTGATCATTGTATAGTTTTTGTTCTCCTAGTAGAACGTAAGAGAATATCAACTAAAATATCTAATTAATTCTATTTAGTACCTTTAATTTACTTGAAAATGCTCAGATAGGTAGATTCTGCAGTGCATCAGCTTACGTTTAGCACACACACAGAAAAATTTGAGATTTGAACAATTCTAATCAAGGACTCATTCTCTAGGTTAGTTAAGATTTATAATTTTCTAATCAATAGCTTACACTTTAGGGGCAAATGTTCGAAATAATTAAAATGTTCACATATTGTTTATGAAATCACGCATGGGACCTTGGTAATTTACAAAGTGTTGTTATAAATAATTTTTTATTGATGACACAAGTTATGATCAAGATATGAGGTTGGCAAGAAATACTGGACAATCTCTTCCCCATGTTGTAAACTGAGATAAGAATCCCAGTAAAAGGTAAGAGTCTATCATATTTGAAGCTTTACCCTTGATTTAGAATCTATTTGACTTATTACTCACCCCTTAATGTGGAAAGGTACTATATCTGTTACTACCTGGAATGTCCATTACAGGTTGAGAGAGGAGCTGTGCTAATCGTAGTATCTCAAGTAAGCAGGATCACAAGGTGATCACTTCAAATATAGAAAAATATTCAAGTAAAATTAAGGAATCTGCCAATCAAGTGCTTTGGCCCCAGGCACAACACTTTTTGGCCATAACTACATTTTTGTCTCCCCTTTAAACTCAAAAGGCCTAAATAAAATGCAGCACAATTCCATCATGTGCCCAGAACATGGGAAAATCAGAGAAATTTGCTGTTTAAATTACCACAGCAATATACTACCTACAACTGAAAGCTCAATTTTTCCATATTGAATAGTATATCTTAGGTTTTAGTATGCCTTAAAATTGTACCTTTTACTTCTCCCCCAAATTTGGTTTGACTAGTTAACTAAGGTTAAATCTATATGACTGAAACTAAATTTATTCTAATATAAGAAATCTAGAATACAAGCAGAATACAATACTGGCTTAAATATATAAATAATGTAAATAATCATTTTATGATTTTTACACTGGAAGATCCTTACAAAAGATATTATACTTCATATTTACACATTAAACAGAAATGCCCAATCTACATGTGCATACTAATAACAATGAGTACTTGTTAATGTGGAGATTCAGGTTCTCTGAACTAGAATTATGATTTAATATCATGAAGAGAACATCAGACTTGGCATTCTCAAAAAGGTGCAGTAGCAGTGCAATGACATTGCTTCTCTGTTCTTCATGAGAACTTTCAGAAGTTGACATTCAATTATTCGCCGTTGAAATAATGTAGAACAGGGACATACCATGCTCTTCACAAACAATTCCCAAATTGATATCTCCAAAATATAGAATCCTTTTCTGAATGTCAGACTCATGCATTCAATCTTCTACTCAATGTTTCAACTTGGATAGACCTAATAGGGCAAACTTGCTATGTCCAAAATCAAATTCTTTATTCTCTTCCTCAAATTGATGTTCCTGAAGCCATGTTCATCTTAATCAATGATCAATATTCTTTCAGTTACTTAGGTCAAAAATTGAAATCAATACTTGATTCATTCTTCTCTGTTCTATTTAATTGAGAAGTGTTTTCTCAACCATTTTCTCGATCATTTGGGAAACCCTGTCAGTGCTTCCTTCCAAATTCTAACCACTTCCTGTCATTACCACTCTAGTTTAAGCCACCATCTTCTCTCATATGAATGATTGTAATAACCTCCTAAGGGTCTCTTCAGAGATGTGGTGGCGAATATTTATCAATAACTTCATTACAAATAAACATGCATAATGTAAAAGAGAGAAAGAAGGAAGGAGGGAGGCAGGGAAGGAAGAGAGGAAGGTAAGAAAGAATAATGGAAGGAAGGGAGGGAAAAAGGTAAAAAATGGATAAAAGAAATGAAAAAAGTAAGCAAGAGAGGAAGAAAGGAGGAGAGGAAAGAGAAAAAGAAGAGGAGTAGGAGGAGGAGAAAGAAGAAGAAGAAGGAAAGAGAGAGAAAAGAAGGAAGAACAGAAAAGACAGAAGGCAGGAAAAACAGAAAGAGAGAATGTGGGAGGGAAGGGAGAGATAAAGGAAGGGAAGGAAAAGAAACCCCATATTTATAGCTTTTGCACATTTCCATGATATAAACACTCCCATCTGTGGTAATTTCAAGTGACATAAGGACATGTCGAAGAAGAGAAGTGCACATAACGCCTGCTGAGTTGTAGGAACATGACCCTTGATCTCCCTTCTTTTCACCCTTCCAACTCTTAACCTCCTCTCTACACAGCAGCTAGACTGACCTGAGTCCTAACGTGCCACTCCTCTGCTCAAAGCCTGAGACTCCCCATTGCACTCAGAATAAGACTCTCAGATCTTAAAAGAAACTTCAAAGCCTACACGATGATGCCCAGGCCTCTCGCCCACACTAACTCCCTGGTCTTACCGTCTGCCCCTGACCCCTGAATCACTGCCTTCCCGACTTTGAACATACTAAACAGGCCTCCACCTCAGAGCCTCTGCTTAGAAGGCTTTTTCTTTAAATGTGTGCTTGATGCTCTCTCTTACTTCCTCCTGGCCTTTGAATAAATAGCACCTAATCAAGGAACCTTAGTTAGAAAATCTGACATAAAATGTCCCTCTCTAATCCTTCAGCCCGTTTTATTTTTCCTTACGGCACTTTTTACCTCCTCGTGTATATGCCCATACATAGTTATTATTATCAATATTTATTTGTGTCTCTCTCTTTAAAGTTACGCCCATTGGTTCACCAATGCATCCCCAGTACCTATGACAATGTCTGTGACATAATGAACCAATAACATTTTATTGATTGAAGAGACACACAATATACAAGCAAAGAAATGAAGAAGGTAATTCCAGGTAATGAAAAGTGCCATAAAGCAAATAAAGGGGGGTGGTGAGGGATCCCTCAGGGGATGTGGGGAGGGGCATGGGTGGGTGGGTGATGTGTATTTCCAGAGGTGATATTTAAGCGAAGGTCAGGATGACAATGTAATTAGCATAGCCTGCACACAAATACAAATTCATTACTGAGCAAAAGAGAAGCAGAAGGTTTGTGGGTGATTTTAGGACTTTAAAAAAGAACTGGTAAAACAAATCAATTGTTAGGTGTGTTCTCAAAAAAGTACACACTGAGTTCTAGAAGAATGGGATTTAAAGGTGTTATTTCATTTAAAGGAGGAAAAAAGAGGAAGAATGAATCAGCCATTCTAATCCCCCATTCCAGAGAGGTATTATAAAATCCAAGGAGAAACCCTTATATTTATAGAAAGTTTCACTTTCAAAGTTTACATTTACAATTGGTTGACTATATTTATCTTTCACCATAAATATCAAAAACAGAATTTATTAATCCCATCATTAAGAAAAAAGACCTAAGGCTTGCGGAGATGAATGCCTTCCCTAAGGTCAAAAGGTTAACGTGTTAGCAGACCAGGTCTAGCAGCCAGGTGTCCTCTCACTGTCCATTCCATTCTGTCCATTATCATATGCTGCCTTGATGAAAATTGGCAAATGATTACCTGGAGGTTGCCAGACTGCTCTGCATGAACTCAGACCCTGACCGTTGATTTAATTTTAAATGCCACAGGCTTGGATTAAAGGTTGACTTTGAATGCATGGCAGGAAGGTCAACAGTAACATTAACTTTCAAAGATTTCTTAATGCCCCCCAAATTAAGTACAGACTCCTACAGCGGGCAACCAAGGCCATCACAGTGTGACTCCAGTGAGAGGTTCCAGCTCTACCTCGGATAGTTTTAAGACCTTTTTTTGCCCACACCAGAACATTTGCTCAAGTCACTCAACAGGAAGAAAAGCAAAGAGAGGGGAGGTATAATTTGTTCCACCTGTAATATCTACACTCTGCTTCTTCTCATCGATTTCTGTCTCAGTTTAACCATGTTTTAAGAGCTCTTTTGCCAAGCCCTCAAATAAGTTATGATTTCCTCCTTTAAAGTCTTTCTTATGACACTAAATATCTCCTGTTTGGTGCTACAATTATTTGGGTAGTCATTAAATATCTCATTCCCCAGGTAGAATATAAAACAATTTGAAAAATTAAAGTCTGTTCCTTCTCTATTTTCTTCTATTTTGTATTCTTTTTTTTTTTTTCTGAGAATCTGCTATTGAATGGGAAGTCAGTAAATATATGCAGAATTAAACACAATTGATTCACAGAGAAAGAAAGCAACCTTCAGATTAGTGCTTCTGACACTCCATTGAAGGCAGAGGAAATGATATTAGAGAAAGAAACCACAGAGTAAAATCAATAAATGAAATTGTTTGGGAGAATGAAGAAAAGTAGAAGTAAATGGAAGGCGTCATTTGCATTAATTGCTCTAGCCAGCACAATACATTGTACACAGTAGCTGTACAATAAATGTCTACTAAATAAATAAGCGAACAAGTTAACAAACAGAGAAAAGAACTATGAAAAGATAACCCTAAAGCTAGGTCCAGCCATCATTTTAAGCTGAATGGGTTGATTCCAATAGAAATTAGGTAATTGGTATAAAACATACGATTAAAGGGCTGAGAGAAATTATCTGGCTTCACTATCTCCTCTACTGCTCTTTTGTTATAAAACAATTTCCTAACTAATGTAATTTGAAGCACAGAACAGCTTTGTGAGTAAGCTGAAGAAACATGATTCCACTCATCTTGTTGATAAGGAATAAAATCAAGAAGCTTAGGTTTCCAGGATAAGATCAGAATCTAGCACAAAGTAAAAACTTGAACCAAGGTCCTCTAACTTTCTGACATTGTGTGATCCATAAGCCAGCAATATGTTCACCCCCAGGGGGTCTTGTGAGAAGAATCTCAGATTCTACCCAGGTGCCTGAAGCAGAATTTAAATATTAACAATATCCCTAGGTTCCTCCAATTGGAAGGAAAATTAAAGGTGATGGCTTAATGGTTCTAAACTGGATATAAATCTGTCTGCCTTCAAATCTATGTACTGTGCTCTGTGTGTGTGTTTGTGTGTGTGTATAGCAATAGAACCAACACACAGAAATGTTACTCTTACTTATTAATATTGGGTATTACCGTAAATAAAATTTCTATACTATAGTAATGTAACTATCTAATAAATATTATATATAATGCTCAAAAATATAAATTATAATTGATTTTTATAAAATATGTGCTAATAAGCATAAATTAGAAAGGGACATAATTGAAGTTCATGGGTATAGCCATTAAAGAAAAAATATAGGAAAGAATGAACCTCTTTTTAATTAAGGCAAAACTGAGCAGTCTAGTGGGAGTAAATGTAGATGGATTCAATCATTTATCTGAGGAAAAGACACAAAAGGAGACACAGAATAATACAGCAAGCACATTAGTTGGCATCCATCTGTAAAAACAAAATACTGAGCGATGCTTATTTAAACACATGTTAACATCAGGGGGGCTTCAGACACACACAGACACACCACAGCTAAGTAGAAAAGATTAGATGTTCAACAAAAATATGAAGGTCCTGACATACTAATTAAAGGAAATTGCTTTGGGTAATCTCATGTTAGTAATAATAAATGATAATTTTTAAAAAGCAGGGCAACCTGGAGCCTAAATACGGCTTCTCCTAAACATATGAACTTCTCATCTCTCTGATAAAAGAATAGACAGGAGTTGGAAGGTCATTTCTCCTTTTAGAAAGGAGGAAGATTGTTTTTTTATTTTGCATTTCCTAGGTTCAGACAAAGCATTTTGTAAAAGTGGTTCAAAGTTTAGGGTTGAGTTCCAGACTCCATTGCTAAGGCTTTTCAGTGAGAGGATTTCTGTATATATTTTAAAATTTTCCTGTTGCCATCTATGTATTATTATTATTTTTACCTAATAAAAATGTACATGGAAAAGAAAGAAAGAGAAAATATGAATAAGAAATAGAGAAAGGTAGAAAGGGAAGATGTTCCAATGAGAAAGAACATACAAAAGGGAGAATAATTAAGCTATGTCCAAAAACAATTAAAATTTCTAAGTAAAATGGAAAAAGAAAAACATTTTGTGTTATCAAATAGAGAGTTAAGTTCTCTAAGAATACATAAAGTATTATTTGTTCACGTAATATTGAAAGGTAATTGTACTTAGGAATTTTAAATAATCAAAAATCAAAAGTACTTTTATTAAATATCTCACATTAAAAAGGTCATTTGAATATCTTTTCTCTGTAAATGTTTGCACTGATATGCTTTCAAATTGTGAAGTACTATTTGAAATAAAGACAAGTTCTAGGTTACATGATACAGAGAGGAGAATTTTTCACTGCTAGAATTGTATTATTTCCAATGCGGCTGATATAATGAAAAGAAAAGTCTTTACGACTTCATAGGGCCTTTAGAATTTTCAGAAGTATAATAATAATATTTTCAAATGATTTTTCCACCTATAAGAAACATCTCATCCAATGAGTACTCAAATATGTATTTCATAAATACACATACATACACACATCATCTAAGCTGAATGCCTGTGAGAATTTCCACTGGGTTAAGAATTGATTATATTTTTCTTATGATAATGGTGATGTATCCTTTGAGAATCTTGACTTTAAGTGAAATGCTTCCTTATGTTTATAAATAGGGTGTGCAGGTATTTTCTGTAATTTGTCTTTCATTTACTGTTTACTTAAGACTGTATTAAGGATCAGATCCTTAACATCCTGGCTGTTCTATTCATCATTTTATTTGTAAATATGGAGCTTTCTCTAATGTACCAACACCTACTATGTGAAAGAATTGGAATCCAGACAGCTATTCTGGGATTAAACTTGGAGAATTCTGGGAGTTCACGTGTATTTGGTTTAAAGCAGACAGAGTTTTATTCAGATGATTTTCTCTCATGATAACACATTTAAGCAGCTTTCTTTTCGCATTTGACTATGACCTTCACAAGGACAAAGACCAAGTATCGGTCATGTTTTGATTCCCAATAAACAGCACAATACTTACCTCAAAATAGATACTCAGATTAATTAACTAATTTGAGGGCCATATAAACTGAGGTGCATAATGTTGTGGTTTATGCACTTATATTAAAACTATAATATAAATTACCCCATGTATTGTCACAAAGTAGATCCCAGAGATTCTTCAAAACATGTTGTCATAGAATTCATTGCTTCAAATGAGAGGGTAAAAAAAATAATCTATTCATGCTCCTAAGTCATTCATTATTTAGCCAAATATCTATAACTAGAATCCACCTAAATTTAGAGATTTTTACCCATAACATATCCATGAAGTTTCACAGGGAAAAGATCATTTGAGAATTAAGTAACTTATCAAAAATTATATTTCAATTTTCCTATTCATAATTTTTCATTTTATTATTTTTTTCTTAATAAGCTCACTCAAGATGTCAAACAGGTTAAGACATCTGAAAAAATGACCAAAATGAAATGAAATGCCATACAATACAAAAGTAGACATTATTTAAAGAATCTTTGTCCCAGATTCATTAAAACTCAAGGTTAATGAAGTGGGGATGCGTCAGAAGCACATTAAAATATACCCAGCACATTAAAATATACCCAGCAATTGTCAGGAACTCACTTAGATACTACATAAACAATTGTGTATCAGGGTATATACATGTTTGATAGAAAATGAATAAATGGATAAATACAGATGTTTATCCAGGTAAACTATAGAAATCAGAAAGATAAACTGTATGACTTCTTGATTCAATAGCTAAATCTTTAAAGAAAAATCAGAGTTCCAATATTTCCCATGGCTGTCTCTCTTTTATGTCTAATCTCCATAATTGGTTTAAATAGTTTGGTACTTTAGACAGTTTGATGAATAGAAAACCTCTGAACTTATTGACCTTCTAGTGGCCATAACTTACCTACAAAGATGGATTCAGAGAGGAAATTAGGCAGTTGTGTACTGGTAAATGTTTAACAACCAGTCTTGAAAAAAAAGGAAGAAAAAAGCCCTGATTTATAGCATGTGCTGATTTCTATGGTGCAAACACTTCTGCTAGAGCTAATTTTAAACTACAACGATGATGTCACAGAAGGTGGAATTTAGGAAAAGATAGTTAAAATTGGCTCCATCAATCAGGGTTAAGCTAGCTTCATGAACATCAGTGAAATTAGGTCATATTAAATTAATATATATTTCATTTAAATGTTAATTAATTAATTCTGTGAAATCGTGTTCACTATAATCCCTTGTTAGGGATTCGTGGTATATATTTACATTATTCTTTTGAACGCCCTAAATCTATGGTACATAAGAAATCTATTTTACATTGTTTAATATAGCATTCCCCACATAACTATGGGACTCAAGGTTTCTGTTCTCCCAGAGGAACACCTTCTAACATCTTTCAGAATAATAATGTTTTATAGGATGCTATTTGGGAAATGTGGCTGTAGTCATACACTAAATCTTACTGGACAATAATAACCATTTAGTCATCACAGATTGACTGACTTAAAGTACTCATTTGTAGGGTAAGGTCACAAGGAAAAGGTTAAAAATGATATATAAGTAAATAAAGAAGACTCAGTTCTGGCTTTCCTGAGATCGGATTATCCTTAGATAATTGTTTCATTGACACAACCATAGTTGAATTTGCTTATTAGAAAGATGTTTATTGAGCATATACTATATCCAAAGAGTTATTAGACACTAAGACAGTGAAAATTCCAGTCTCTTTAATTTACTTCTAAGGGTAAATGCTCCATTAAGGAAGGCTGACTTTGCTTTTCCTTTTTTTTTTTTTTTGGTTTGGTAGTAGGGTTAATAATTATTTTAAAATATAATTTGAAGAAATATTTAAATCTAACATGCCTCGTTCCTTGAGAAGGTTTTTTGCAAATTATATGCAGTATGTACATACCACACAGCTATTTACTACTTCACATACATTTTTTTTTTAAAAAGAAGCTGTCATTTTCTTTAGAAGCACTCAATATTAAATATTCTTACCTGCATATTGAAATGTTAAAGTAATGACATTTTATTAACTCTCAATCTGACTGTAGGAGAATGTCTCTCAATGTTTACGTAGGTCCACATTTGGCAAGTTACTGTAATTCTGTTCACATATAAATATTCATAAAACTGGAGATGGTTTTGAAAATATTAAAGAGAAGGAATAGGCTAAATGCTAAGTAGAAAAAAACAACAAGAATCCAACTGTCTATTTTGTGACAGATTTCATGGCGTGGCCTCATTTTCCTTTAACCACAACTTACAAATGATAATGCAATGTGAAAATCTTAGTATACTTGTTTTCGTTTTTGTTTTCTTTGGAGAATTGACAGGTAGATTTTCCACTGGCGAAAGATCTGGCACTTTATCTTTGGTAGACAATATGATTTGTCTCAACATCAAAAAATTCTGATGTTGAGTTATCTTAGCAGAATGTAAATTAAGGAAACTAGAACATGACTGCTTTCAGACAATGTGCTCCTGGCTTATTCTAGGGTGTGGATTATCTTTATACTAAAATAGTGATACTACTATAGTACATTCCTGACCCCATATACTTTTCTCACCAGGCAAGAACACGTATTCACGTATCTCAACACGTTAGAAAAAACAAAACAACATGTGTATGTTTGTTTACCCATGAACCTAGTTCAAAACAAGATAACAGTTGGAAAGAACATATCAAAAATCATTTTATGATGTCTCAATTTAGAGTATAAAACTGTTGTTAAGGTGGTCAGCAATATTTGATCATTTGTGTGAGACTACAAAGCAATTTTCCTCAAGTATTTGAAAAGAATGTCTATGTACGACGATACCATCTGGTGCTCATTTAATGTAAAATACATAAATTCTGAAAAATTTCTTCTGAAAAATAAATGTAAAGAAAGTTGTTCAATGCCTTGTCCTTTGGAGAATTCTTTTTTGATTGTATCCTATTTTAGTAATATACTTGCAAACAAAAATCATTCAAAGGAACCACTGCATGAAATACCTACAGTTAATTGCACATAGCTGGAAGAGAACCGAATCTGAGCTCTTCCAGTATTGAATTGCGGTACATTGCCAGAGGAAAGTCTTATCTGTTAACTATACATAGGTCCACATTTTGTGTGGTTTCCTCAATAATACAAAATGTACTACATTTCACATTTGTCAAGCTGTTTTTCAAATAATATTAGCTGCTAGTATATCATCTTATAGGGTTAAAACAACTAAACATCTTGAAGGAAAGAAGAAAAACATTAATATTTGAATCTGTAGACTCATTGATATAGCAACTATAAAGACACGAATTAGAAACAGGAATGTTGTCAGAGGCAAATGATTTTGTTACAGATTTGAATGTATTGGAAGCATATTTTAAAAGGCAGGGCAAACTTTCTACTTCTTAGAACAGTAACACCACATCAGAGAAGTTTCTCACCAAACCTTCTACCTCTCCTCGTGAGATCTAACCACAGAAAATCCTGGGCAGGAAATCAGGGAGAATCAGGTCAGAAAGAGAAATTCACGAAAACATATATTCTGTGTTATAGTCCTTCAAAAAAAGGGATATTTTAAAATGATATACAAAATAAAGTTATATTAACAATAGGCTGTGTCCTGCCATTGGGGTAGGGGTGGGGTGACTTGACCCTTGACCTCTGTTTACATAAAAGCCTGAGAAATAAAAATCAAGTTTCTCATTCTTGTTTGTATTATACAAATTTGCTGCCTTCATTGAAACTGGCAACAAGAAGAAAAAAATTCTATTCTGAAATAAGCCAAGTCTGGTTCTTAATAGTCATGTGACTTTTTTTTTTTTTTCTGCCAGCCATGTGCTCCGTATCATTTTACTCTGAAATAACTATGCGGATTTCAGCTCAACCTGCCTTTGCTTATAATGCATGACATACCCCGTGAGGGAGCCTGAGAACAGACTCCCTTGAAAAGCTAGGTTCTCATAGTTGGCCTGTAACCATGGAAGCAGATGCCGTTTTCTTCTTACCCTGCTTACCTCTTTGCAGCCTCGAGCCGCTCCCTTTTGTTAAAAGGGGTACGCCTTGATTTTTCTTCATCATGACCGAACTTGCCTCTTCTTCAAAGGGCACGATGCTGCAGGTCATTGGTCTAGACTGTTTGCACGGTCCAGAGAGCAGCCTTGATGTAACCCTTGCTCCGTCTGAGCCACACCACCAGCCGTGCATCTGCAGACTGTAGGGGGACATTGGAGATCTGTATTTGAAAAGAAGTCTGTCTGATTTTGCCATTGTGCCTTTTCACTCATCGATCGAATGAATATCGAACCTTCTGTCGTTGCATGTGTGAAATAGATAGCTTAGCAAGCACTTTTGTGCCCAACCTGTGCAGTGGGCCAAAAGGTTTTCCTTTTAGTCTCAAGAGTTTTTTTTCTTCAGACTTTATGAATTTTGTGTTAGCTTAAATTATTTATATATGATGACCGTTTCAATTCCTTCATCAGCAGAGACATTGTGTTGGTGTAATAAGGACAGCATTTTACCTTCTGTTAACTACATTGTTTTCTTTTGTAGCTTTTTAAGATCTGCAAGCTTAACTCATTTGTAACTAGAAAGAGTGTAACTTTTACTGTACGCTATTAAGCCAAAGAGTTGAAATACCCTTTTAAGGAGAGGATGAGATGGTGTCTATCATTTAACAAGTTTAATTCCAGAAAGGTGAACTTGAACTGCTACCAGGTAATTTCAGTGATTTGTAAGAGTAAGTAAATCAAATAATCACATTGATTTTAATTGCAACAAAATTGTTTGATAACATTTGTTTCATGGAAAAATTTTTCTTTGTTTTTAATCCTTTTAAAAATTGGTGACAATGTTACTTTGGAACATTGAAATGTACTTAATTGCACAAAAATTCATTGTGATTTGTGAAAGACACATAAAATCACTGCAATCTGGTGTGTTAGATAAATGCTGTATATTTATAATTTCTATCTTATGGCATGATTTAGTTAGAAAGCATACAGTATAAAAATGTGTTCTCATTGCATTTTTAATACAACTTCAATTCACTACTTATCATCAATAACTGATATTAACAATAACTGATGGGAACTATACTACCTGCTCATTCTAAAATGTATTCATTCTTTTACTGTGTTCTTGTAAAATCAGTATGATTTCAAAATGCCTCCTGTACTAACCTACAGTGCATTGCATAGCAATACTGTCTGTATGTGTCATCAGTTCTTGGGTTTTTTTGTTTCATTTTAAAAAATCACTATTTCATACTTCAACGCATACCTATTTTCTCTAATTGCCGCAGGCAAAGGGGAGGTCCATTACAGAATAAAGAAGGTTATTGTGATAGATGAAACATAATTCACAATGAGAACTCCTTTCATCCAGCCTTAAGTAGCAGAGGATTACTTCCAAGCTGAATTTTGTGGCAGAATGTATGAGCTGATTTTATTAACACACAAGGATAGAGCCAAGCCAGAAAACCTATTTCTCTTCAGCTGGGGTGGTGGTTATTTGGTGTGTATCTGTTCAGGGTTCTCATTTTTTTTTATACCTCAACCAGAAGATACGTTGGCCAGAAGAAAGACTGAAGAAACTGATGGAGCAGGCGGGGAGAGTAGAATATAAGAAATTTAAAGCAAAAAAAGGTTGCAGGTTTTCTATGCTATGTAATGATAAATGACAAGTTAAAGTATTTCTACATTTTTTGGCATTTACATGAAATAAAGTCATAATTTTTTTCAACAAACTCATGAGCTGCGAAAGTAGGTAAATTTTATTTCATAAATTTAACTTAGCTTTCTTTAGATAATTTTTTTTTTGCCTTTTTTATATTCTTAATTTCATAATGCTTTGTTAGATACCATTTGGTTTTATGTGACAAATTTTGGTTAAATGGTTATGTGTTTATTTGGATATTTTACTTGTTTTCAATTATTTGTTTGCTCTTAATGACAATTTGATTTGATCTTTAAAAAAATTTTATATGCAAATACAAAGAATTTGTTCTATTCTGTTTATGAGATCAAATTGTAAATTACCTAAAGGAAAGAGGCAAAAATTTGTACTTGATAAACATCTATGCATCAAAACAAAATCTATTAAAGTTCATTTGTTTTAAGTGGATTTTTATCATTTTGATTTAGTTTTTTTCTAAAAATTGTTTGATTTTTACTTTCTAATATTTTATAGAAGTTGTAGATGAAGTAGTCTTCTATCTGTGAATGGAAAAGTATTCAATTGTTCCTTCTGCTAGTATACCTATGGTTACAGAACTTACAACAAAGTACTATTTCTCGTCTATGTTTTGCCAAACATGGTTTGTTATTCCAGAAAGTGTAAAAAAATCTAAATTCGAAATTGAAGTCTTCTCAATTTATTGGATTGGTTTTATATTCCAAATATCATAAATGAATAATTAAATTGCACTTTATTTAGATATTCCCTTGAAAAAGGCATAAAGACTATAATCTATATCTACTTCTTCTATATGCTTTTTCTTAACACATAATTATATGGTTCTTTTGATATACAAATTATAAAAGTCACATTAATTAAAATTATGTTGTTTATTTAAGTTGACTTGGTAGCTAAAAAGTAAAATATGCAATAAGATTCATCTTAAAATTTAACAGTTAAATACTTATTGCATTAAAGATTTACTTCTTAACTGATTTTCATTTCTCTTTATGTTGTAATTGAATTTTTTGTGTTCAAAAGGCAGTAATTTAAATGAGAGTGACTATTTTATGACTTTAGAAGAGATAAGAAATCACTTGATTATGATTTTCTATTTGTTGATTAAAATAGAAATCTGCCCTGTACTCTCTATAAAAAAAGAAAACACTTAGGTTAAAGCATATATCTAGGGAATATTTTTAGAATATTCTTTTATGATTTTGTTAATACAAATAAGAGTTAATAGTTAAACAAAATAAAAATTTGAAGGGAAAAGAATAAAGATATATAGTAATTAATGCCAGAATATCTGCAGAAATTTCCTACATATACTTTCTATTAATTGCTGTATAGAAACAAATCATTGCAAATGTTTTGGCATTTAGTAAAATTTTCCACTTCTGCTGTTATTTTATAATTATTGCTTTATATAATTTATTTAAAATAGCTACACAATTATCACTAGAAAATAAGAATAAAAAGTTATATTTTCAATAAAATCTAAGGGGAAAAGATAACTTTAAGTTAGATAAAATTGTTAATGAATTTGTTTAAACACCTGGATAACAGTATACATTTCAAAAATAATACATGTTGCTTTATTCAGAGTTACCTTAAGATCAAATGAGGAATGCTGAATGATCATATCAAAGGTAAAATCCATTTGCACTGCTTAAGTGTTACAAAGTATCACAGGAAAATAAATTTAGTGACTCTGAATATGAGAAAGATGAGATTTTGATTTGCAATTATATGACCGCTTTTTAAAAACAACAGTATACAACCAGATATAGTTTTTATAAATTAACCTGAATACTCAGTATAGTGCTCCAAAAAATAATAGAAATAAAAGGCAGTATTTTTTTTCCTTGTATGATCTTTGCAGATTTTATGCAAAATTTATTTCCTGTGTTTCAGGCATAGGACATTTTTCATATCGTTTTCTCCTTCCTCCCCTTCCTAAAACACATTTTGCTATAAACTTTTGCACCAATAACTCAGAAAAACACAAACAGCAGTAGCAGTTCAGGAAGCAGCCCTGTGAATGTAAGAATCACAGACTTTGATTTTATAAGACAAGTTGGATAGAAGTCAAAACTGCCACATGCCGTGTGAAAAAATGCCACCCTGGTGTGAACAAAAGGTTTAAAATGGAGTCAAGAAGCATGCAAGCTTGATGTCTAAGCTTTTCCTGTGAATTGTCCGCCACAACCTGTAGGGTATCAAGTGGGCTGGGAAGAATAGAGAGCACTTGGAAGCCGCAGCTGAGAAACATCGCAGTCAAATGTGTTAGTTTTTTGCTTTGGTTGTTTTTTTTTTTTTTTTAATTTATTTTGTTTTGTTTTATTTTGTCTCATTTAGGCATCATTATACTGAACTGTTTTACCCAAAACACAAAACAAATCCAAAAAAGTCACATAATGTGTGAAGAAACGGCTGCTTATAAATGAATTAAGTTTGGGGCTTTTTTCTGTATTTATTTATTTATTTGGCATTCCTTCATTTACAGCAAATCAGAATTACTGACTGCCTTTTATAAATTCCCTGTTTTATAGGGCCTGAGTTTTATTCACAAAAGGCTGAATAAGGAAAGAAGTTCATAAAGACCTAAGAGAGTGAAAAATGTAATTATAATATCTTGTGAATTTGATTATCTCCTAATTGTTAAGATGGAGGGAAACAGTAGCTCCCTATTGGAAACAAGCATATCATTTCTTAATAAGTAATAAACCAAGAATTCTGAATTCAGCAGAGATGTTTCTTAAAAAAAAAAATACAATATACTGCTGCAATATTACCTAATATTGGTATTACTAATATTACTTACTTGGTATTATGCAATGTAAAAATTTACTCCGTGTCCCAAAATATTTGTTAACCATAAATAATCAGTCAATAAATCCAGAGTTAAGCTATAATCATTAGCTTAAATAGCAAACAAACAAACAAAAAAAGGCAATTCAATTATAAGGACAATTAAAATGTGTACAAGTGTATCATAACCCCATTTCAATAATCTTAATATGTTTATAAAGGCACAACTTTATGAATGCTAATTACATGATAAATTATGAATAATATTTAAAGAAAGTAACATTTCCTAGGTGACTGTGATCTAATCAATACAGTACATCTAAGTGCAACGAGAAACGTCTTTGATGAGCATTGGAAAGATCCTTAAACTTTGAAGCCGGTTTTATTACATTTGCATCTTATCTCTTATTAAAAATTGGTTCTAAAGCCAGCAAATCCCATTGGTTATGAATGCAGGTCAAGACAGGAACATTTTTCTATTTACTCTTTGTAACGCTGGATAGAAATCAATCTGTTACTTTCATTACAACCACACAATCAATTCCATTTAAAGTATAATACAACAGCCAAGTCCAAGGACAATATGGATCCTTGGAAAAAGCTCATACCATTTGCAGAGCTGTATTTGATACAGCTCCCAGTAAATTGTCTTCCTTCTAATTAGTGTACACGATCATTTAAAGCAAACATGCCTAAACTGGTATTGCAACACAGGATCCAAACAGAAATGAAGAGCATAATGTTCATTAAAGTTATATTTTTCTAAAAAGCATAATTTTTAGACAATAAAAAAAATCCTTAAGAGAAATAATTCTCTGTATATTTACTCTAATGTGATATACCCGTTTTGATATTTCCCCCCAAATACCAAAAGTTCTACCTTTAAATTAGCATATGAAATCCTTTATTTCATATGCCAGCTTCCTCCCATTTCTCAATAAGTGATTTTATTCTCATTAATCTTATGTGGCCTCAAAATTACTAAAATTTTTTCTTCTAGAAGCTTCCTTACACAAAGTGTATCTCAGTAATCAAACAAGTATGACCACTGTATACTTTATTTACACGTAATAGCATCATCATTTCAAATTATTCGTAAACAAAAAAGGTTAGATAATCTTTATATTCGTAAATTATTTGAAAGCACAAGATCTAAATGCACTGTACCCCAACGCTAATGGTGGTTGAATAACTTTTTTTCCTTTATTTTATTTTTCCTCAGCTCTATTAAGATATAATGACAAATAAAAATTGTACATATTTGTGGTATATGTTGTGATGTTTTGATATATATATGTATAGATATACATTGTACAATGATTAAATCAATATCATTAACATAGTCATCACCTCATAGGCCATCTTTTGTGGTGAACTTATTCATTCTGTCTGACACTATAGCTTCCCATTTCTCCCTCACTTTATTTTATAAATGAAGATATTTTTCTCTTTTTCTATCAGTTTTATACATTTCAGTTTATACCATCTCCTGATTTTCTCAAACTTGTGGTAAATGAATGTCTTCAAGAAGATTACAATTTACAACTCTCTACAATATTTATGACATATTTGTTGTTCACAATGCAGATTAACCCTTCCATATAAGAGGGATAATTCAAATTTAAATCACACCATTTGGTTGTTTTATAAAAAAGAATACCTATATCACTTAATGAAAATTGTATGACCCTGTTATTTTTGAGTTTGGGAATATTTTCTCCACCTAGAGAAGTATAATTTCAAATTTTGTTTCAATATTTTGTTCTCTCTGCAAAACATTATAATGTCACATTTCTCTGTCACGATTCGAAAATGTTTTGATTATTGTTAGTGGAATTCTTTTTCCAGTGAGAAGTAGATTGTATACAATGGGCAGATTTTTCAAGCACAGCCGATAGGTAACGTCTGAGATATGTTTCCAACCAGGGTCTTTATTTGCTATATTTCTTTATATGCTAGCGATGGATGGATAAGGAACCAACATCAAAGCCTCCAGAAAGACTATCACTGCTTAGAAGACATCTGAGAACATTCTCCTCTAACCCACCTCTGGAACTCTATTCCTGGTGGCCTTGCGTGCCCTTAAACAGGGCTACCTTGTGTTCCCTTGTTTCCAAAGGTCTCCACCATCCACAGCATCTAACTCTATTCCTGCTTCCCTCTGCTCTACCTGTCCAACTACGGTCTTCAGCCTGAGCAGGTACCACACTCACAGATGACTCACACAGAGAAGCTCTGGGCCTCAGTGAACTTAATCCCAGCAAATTCAGAATGTGGAGGTCAGAGAGAGAGAGGCCATCTGTTAACCCAGATGACATCAGAATGGACATGGATGGAGTAAATATTAAAATAAACGATTAGTTTGAGCCAGTCATTATAAAATCACTTAAAAAGCTGCAAAGTCATTTCCATTAGGTGGGCTGCAACCTAAAAGGGAGATGTATGTCACGTTCATGTTCATACATAGGCAAATACAACACAAAATTTTTTTGCTAATTTTGATTTGTGCCAATTTTTACACACTCATTTTATTATTTTTCACTTTTAACTGTCTTTTACATGTTTCTAAAGCTAAAAGGCATGACTTTTAAACTTCATAATACTATTATTTAGCATTGTCTTTATTGTAGGTTTTGTATTCAACCCCATCAGATATTCTTCCAAATCAAAGATAAACTTCCTGAAAGTTCAGAAACCGATTCACCCTTCACATTCTATCTAAATTTGTCTAGAATGACAGGATTTCCTAAAGGAAGACCAGAAACCACTAGCTCTATTTCACTCCCTTCTTTATATTTGAATAAATAGAGCTAAAATGTGATTTATTTTTCTTTCTTCAATTAAATCTGTTCATATATAGATGCTCAGTTTTCAATATCAAATGATATTTAAAAAATGATACTTTTCTAATTTTTTGTTTTTGAGACAAAGTCTTCCTTTGTCACTCTGGCTAGAGTACAGTGACATCATCATAGTTCACTGCAACCTCAAACTCCTGGGCTCAACTGACCCTACGCCTGGATAATTTTTAATGTTTCTTTTTTTTTAGAGTAGGGTTCTCACTCATGCTCAGACTGGTCTCAGACTTCTTGCCTCAAGTGATCCTTCTACCCTGGCCTACCAAAGTCCTAGGATTACAGGTGTGAGTCACCATGAGTGGACGCATTTTCCTCTTTTTTTGAGACAGAGTCTCAAGCTGTCATCCTGGGTAGAGTGCTATAGCATCACAGCTCACAGCAACCTGAAATTCTTGGGCTTAAGTGATTTTCTTGCCTCAGCCTCCCAAGTAGCTGGGACTACAGGTGCCTGCCACAATGCCTGGCTATATTTTTGTTGTTGTTGCAGTTGTCATTGCTGTTTTAGCTGGCCTGGTCCGGGTTCAAACCCTCTAGCCTTGGTGTATGTGGCCGGCGCCATACTCACTGAGCTACAGGTGCTGCCAGCATTTTCTATATTAAAGGATTTTTTAAAATCTGGTTAATATGGTTTATTATGACTTTTCCATTAGGTACACTGTATATTGGTGAAATAAATGAGTTCAAATTCATGAATTTTTTTTTTTCCCCGCTGTTTTTGGCTGGGGCTAGTTTTGAACCCACCACCTCCAGCATATGGGGCCGGTACATTATTCCTTTGAGCCACAGGCACCGCCCATTTCATGAATTTTTTAAAGTAGTCATTTGAAAAACGTTTTTAAATGTAAAAGCTTTGTAAATAATATTTCATATATCACATAATCATAGGCTATACTAAATATGCTTACATCTTATGTAGAAGATGAAAATTCGCTTATGCTTTTATTGTTGATTTGAACTGTAAGTGAAACCCCATCTATGAGCCAAATTGTTCAGTAGTCAAGGAAAGTACATGTGGTTTGGGATAAAAGTGTATTTGGGTTACTTTTATGCCTCAAAACAAAGCCTCAAGTTCAAATCTATTGCTAGCAATCCAGTAGGATGGCTCACACCTAGTTTGCATTTAACTTAAAGAAAGAATCTAAACATTTGTAATTATCACAGTCTTTGTTACTAAAAGCCAGTACACTTCAGTGATGTATGTATGATTGTGAAAAGCCAGTACACTTCAGTGATGTATGTATGATTGTGAAACCTCATTTTCAGAATAGAAAACCCTAGACCCCAAGGCCCATACTTCATGTTAAAAAGAAGTGAATACAAGTTGGAACATGATTGTATTTCTTGAAAGCATTATTTCCTTTATAGATTCAGATTAAATATATATACATATATAAATTATGGTTTATCATAATCTTTAAAACTATAGTTTCATATACATATATGTATATGTGAAAATTTGCAATAAATTGGCAACTGTGCTTTGGGGGATAGGATCACTTAATAGAAGCCTGCTCTCAAAAAGGCATTTCTTAAATGACTTGTAAATTGAGAGAGGCATTGACAATATTTTATACAGAACAGTTCTTTGGTCTTAAAGACATTCATCCAACTCATATTTTTTTTACTGACTTTTTTAGTTATTTCCCAAGTTTTGAGGGATATTCAATCATTCAACAAATTTTTAAAATATCTATTTAGCAATGTTCCAGGTGCTAAAATATGTAATTATGAATTGAAAAGATGATTGGGAACTATGTGCTATGAGGGAGAATAATGAGAGTGAGAAGAGGCGAAAAAGTTCCTACACTGACAGGATGGCCAGGAAAGGCCGGAGGGAAGGTCTGTAAAAGGCCGTAAGAACTGAAATGGTTTTGAAAAATGAGAATTATCCAGTATGGGAGGAAGAGCATACCACATTTTTGCACTAAAAGGAATGCTTATGTGAGGGACCCACAGCAGACAGGCCCTCAGCACAGTAGAGTTAGTAAGAGCAGAACAACGCTTCCAGGGCGTAGCTGGAGAGCGAGGGAGGTCGGAGTGGAGGAGCCAGCCCCCCATGGGGACGGACAGGCTACCAGGAAGAGCTGGATCTTACCCCCCGAGCAGAGGACACCTCCTGAAACAGAGTCTCTCGGAATGGAGACACAGAATAGGAAAATTTTTTTAACTTCCCTGAATTCTGGGACCTTCAATCACAACCTCATGCATCAGCCAACAGTTCCCAACAATATCAAGAAAAAAAAAAAAAATACTCAAGTCATTATTTGGTGAATAATATAAATCTTCTAATTTTGCTTAATTGAAACCTGTATACTTATGACATTGGTTTATGATTTTTGTTCTTAAGGGCTAATGAAACAAGCTCCTTTCTAAAAGTTAATGCTAACTTGAGTCAACTTGTCTGGTCATTGAGGTATGTGATTATGAAGCAACTGTAGCATATGTACCATTCTCTACCAAGAATAGGAGTATCCCACTTAGGGGGCTGAGGTAGGTGGATCCCTTGAGCTCAGGAGTTCAAGATCATCCTGAGCAAGAGTAAGACTCCGTCTCTACCAAAAATAGAAAAACTAGCCAGGCACAGCGGTGCACACCTGTAGCACATGCCTGTAGTCCCAGTTACTTGAGAGGCTGAGGCAAGAGGATTGCTCAAGCCCAAGAGTTTGAGTTTCTGTGAGCTATGATGCCACAGTACTCTACTGTGAGACTGTCTCAAAAGAAAGAAAGAAAGAAAGAAAGAAAGAAAGAAAGAAAGAAAGAAAGAAAGAAAGAAAGTGAGACTGTCTCAAAAGAAAGAAAGAAAGAAAGAAAGAAAGAAAGAAAGAAAGAAAGAAAGAAAGAAAGAAAGAGAAGAACAGATACATACTTTGAGCTTGCTACTTACATGGCAAAATAATTTACCAATGAGATTATGTTATTTCATTGTATCTTCTGTTTAAATATTCAACTGAAAAGTTTAAGAACATGATATTACATAGTTAAAAAAAATGACTCAAGAGTATTAGTTTATAAGCAACTAAATGAATTGACTGGCAATATACATATGTTGCTTCTTTATGTTAAACATGACACCACTTTCTACTCTGAAGATTGGATGAGCAATTAGGATCACTCTTAATAACATGTGGCCAAAGCAGGATAAGAAATTAATAAAACACAACTATTAAGCTAAATTACAAGGTGTTTCTGCTGACTGAGATACTTAATTACATGTTTAATTGTGTTTGCTCAGCCCCTTAAAAACAAATCATTACAGCATTGTAAATTTTAGATATTAGAACACATGACTAATAGCAGCATGTTGTAAACGTACCATGAAACTACAATGGTTGATATTTCTAATTAGGGCTTCCCTTTAGTAAACTTCTCCTCAACAAATATCTTGCCACTCTTGAAAGACTAATGTGTAGACAGGACCCTTCCTGGAGATTTATGTTTAACTATGTAGAAGATGAAAATAAGGCTGCAAGGAATGCTTAATTCACGAGTGTAGAATTTTTCACTTAACCTCGCCAGTCCACTTTCATAAATGCACTAGGTTTTTTGGTTTCCATGTTAAAGTTATTAGATATGGGCCATCTATACTAATCTTTATATACTGAAATGCCCTTTCACTGTTCAATTTGATAATTCTAATTTAAAACTGCAGATTTAAAGTTGTTACTTTATGTAAGATTTTATTTATTTTATGTATGCTATCAGCGCATTATACTAAATGTTATTTATTGGAAGAACAGTATGGAAGAAATAGTAGATTACAAAGTGAATTCCGTCCCAGGTTTTCAGAAGGCTGGGGAAAGAGGATTGCTCGAACCCGGGAGTTTCAGGTTGCTGTGAACTATGACACCAGGGCACACTACCTAGAATAACAGGGTGAGACTTTGTCTCATTAAAAAAAAAAAGAAAAAAAGAAGAAAGAAAGAAAGAAAGAAAGAAAGAAAGAAAGAAAGAAAGAAAGAAAGAAAGAAAGAAAGAAAGAAAGAAGAAATCTGAGACAGATCCCCTTTGCAGGAATTTCAGAGTAGGCGGTTCTGAACATAGCTATTTAAGGCTCAGAAGGAAGAGAAGCAATAGGGCTTCTGAGGAAGATTTCTTGGGAAAGCGCTGTGCCTGCCACCCTGCTCAGTCTTAGTGAGAGGGGTTGGGACCACTTGGAGAGCCCAGATGGCACCACTGAGGACAATGGGCTTTGAGTCCTGCCTGGGCAACACAGATGACATACTTGTCTTTGCAAACTGCCTCAGCTTCACAGCCAAGGAAAGCTGCCTACAACACTAATATCTGCTGGAATTTCTAGAATGTCTTGGTGAAAGGAATCACGAAACAGCCTGTTGACCAACAGAGTTGCATTTCTGAAAAGAAGCTGCCTCAGAAAGCCCCTGGAAGGGTGATAGACACCAC
This sequence comes from Loris lydekkerianus, assembly GCA_963574355.1. Taxonomy (NCBI): domain Eukaryota; kingdom Metazoa; phylum Chordata; class Mammalia; order Primates; family Lorisidae; genus Loris; species Loris lydekkerianus. The sequence continues at coordinate 54,451 of CAUYPK010139242.1, forward strand.
TGAAGAGATGCCTAAAAATGAGAGGCAAGGATGGCACGGCCTTGAGAGGAAACCACTCCCTGAAACACAGGAAGTGCAGTTCCCAGTGGGGACCTCTGCTGTGTGCCCCAAAGCACCGGAACAGTGTCAGACAACTCCCCATCCTAGAGAGAGGGAAGCCACTGACCACAGTCACAGTAAAATGAGGGTCCTTACTCCACCCACAGCAGCTAGGCCAGTAGGTGGTAGAAGCTGCCTGGAAGGGGATGGGGGGGAGGGGGAAGGAGAGGAGGGATGCACGCCTGGGGGAGGGGTGGTAAGGAGAAGCCAAAGACATCTTGCCGGTAGCAGATACAATCCAGGCAAAAAGAGAGATGAATTGGGAGGCTGGGCAGCAGCAGCCACCCGATCACACAAGGCTTTTGAACCTTTTTCTTTCTTTTTTTTTTTTTTTTTAATGTCAATCTGTATGAAATAACAAGACTTTAGAAGGTTTTAAGTGGATAGTCACTTGTCCAGATTTATGACTTAGAGATATAAATCTGATTGCTCAATGGTAAAGAGATTATGGACATAGAAAGCTAAAAATTCAAGAAGCACAGTTGGGGTGCTATTTTACTAATTGATGGGGTAGTAGCAATTGAGATTCTCAGATGGGATGATGTAAAAATACATTTGTGAGTAAAAGTACCAGAATCAGGGGAATTATAAAAGATAGATCAAAGATGACATCTGTGGTTTTGGCTTGGAAAATTCGGTAGATAAGAGCATTTCACGTGGGTGGAGGGTGGAGTAAGACTGAAAATCTAACTGGAAGGGGTTGATGCCAGGCCAAAAAACTTAGCATCCCAGAATTTCTTTAGTAGAGGGTTGTGAAAGTCCTCACCAAACATAAATCTCCTTTCCCATTCCTCATGAAATCGTTGACCACACCTCACAGGTTCCAGGGAAGTGAATAATGCCCTTTATCATGGCACAGAATTTCGATCCATCCTTCATTGCACACTGATGCTACTTGGATAATAATATAAAACTCTAAAAAAAATAGCACTTTAAGAGTTTTAGAGTGATCTCAATTTAAATAAGACATGACTATAAGTGTTTTAGAAACCATTGTTGTAGAAACTGTAAATCTCTTTTATTCTACATGCTGTTCAAAATTGCAAATTAAAGGAAGGCATAGCTGAGCTTTGTCTTCAGTTCACTCTCTTCAGAATCCTATTGTGTGTTCATGTTCATTACCTACTTATATGATCCCTGCAGATAGTTGTTTGGACTGTGTCCTATAAAAGGGAGACTGAAATCCAGCACAGGCTCTGCTTATCGAGCCAACTTGCAAGGGTACATGTGTCATCTTCATAGAGGGAAGGCCACCTTTTTAATAATTCATACAAAGTGTAAGTGGGGATTTGCCAAATCAATGAATTTTAATACATTGTATAGAAACTTTTTAACACTGAAATTTTTGTTGCTTTATTTAAAATCCAATTTTGTTTATAAAAGTGCAATTTTCATCAAAGCGGATTCCAGCTTAAAAACAAAGAAGAATTCTATGAATTAAACATACACACTCTCTCCAGAAATAATAAAAAGATACATTAGGTCATTGGATTGATTTCCTTTCAAATTTAAGATTATTCCCTCTTGTGTAATTTTCATTGTTTTGTCCCATGTGAATTTAAACTATTCAGGTTATGGTTCTTATTCCATTTCCAAAGATTGCATATTGAAGAGTCTATTGGATGTTCCTGATAATGATTTGAAGGATGGGTAGTTTTTATCTTATGCTTTTTTGGTGAAGTACCCTGGCTCATATCCAGAGTGCTGGATTATTATTCCTGTGTTAACTATTATTATTAATATTACTTCTTATTACCAGTGAACATCTCCTTTTGGCCAACTATTGTATTCATAATAATCTTAATCTCTAATCCTCTCTATAAACTAGCCTGATATGTGTTGTTATTCTCATTTTTACAAGAGAAAAACCTCAGGTATTGAGTGATTTTCCCACGTCCAGAAGGTAAATATGTGTCCTAATTAAAATTATAATCCACGTCTTCCTAGTACAGAATAATCTTCTACTCCTTCAGTTGGACCCTCACAAACTATGTTCTACATTCTTTAATAAATTTATTCAACAGATATGTATCACTTACTTTGTTGGTGCCCTGCATTCTCCTAGATTCTAGGAATAAGTAAGAGAGACATTATCACTGCGTTGATGGGATTTACATTGGCAAAGAGACAATAAATAAACACATAAATACAGAACATGATTTCAGGCACTGACCAGTACTGTGACTCTAAACAAATCAGGACCAGGGCATAGAGCATAATGATTTAGAGAAGGACTTCCTGAGGAAGTGATGTTTTAGTGGTGAAAACCACATGGAGTCACGTGTAGATTGAGTGTTGCAGGCAGATGAAACAAGTGTAAAGTCCCTGTGGCTAGAAGGGTCTTGGTCTGTTAGAGAAGGAACTTGTTGAAGGCTAGCGTAGCTATGACATGATACACAAGCAGACGAGTGGTAGGAAATGAAGTCAGAATATAGACAGAAACCTTCTCATGTAGGCTTACGTAGGCAAGGACTAAGATATTCTTCTAATGAGTAACTATTGGAGAACTTTAGGTAATGAGCTTTATCTAATGAGAGCTTTATCAGATGTCCAGATCCAATCTTTAATGGGTCCACAGTTTTGAAAATCACCTTAACTGGTGTGAGGAGAAAAATGGAAAGAGAAATATCAATTAGAGGGCTATCACAGCAGATGATAGTAAGTCCAAGAAAAGTGGTCATCCTGGAAGAAGGGAGAATTGATTATCATGCAAAGGAGTTGAAAGGCAACTTGCTAATAGAAAGGATGTGGTGTCAGAAAAAGAACAAAATCCAAGATCATACTAGGCTTGACACTTGAGATACTGGGTAGATGTTGGTGCCATTTACTGAGGCGAAGGGTATTGGCAAAGAAAAGGATTTGGAGAGTGGATGAGTGGGAAATTATGAGGTCTGTTTCACATGTAATTAGTCCTTATGGCATTTCATTCATCTGTTTTTTGCTTTGAATCTATAATATTTCAATCTCCATTAAAAGATCTTTTTAAATCTTAAGCTGATATATAGATACTACCTATGGATATATAGAAGATACATACAAAAAATTATTTCCCTAGTCATATCTTTCACCCACCTGTCCAACATACAAATATGAAAATTTGCTTTTTGCTTTATATTATAGCTACATATTTATTAATTGGGATACATTTATTTGAAACATCAAACCAGTGCTTAGGGTCTATGAAAGAAAACTTGCGCAAAGAATGTTAATATTCTTTTTGTTCTAGAGCTTCCCTGTGATGTTCCAATTCAATCTTTAATGGGTCTATTTCCTCCATTTATAACGAGTAGTGCTTTACGGGCTTGAGGTTGAGAGAAAAAATTCAGAGGACTCTGGGATTTTTGCTGTTGGTGATAGTGGATTTTCTCTCTTGAACTCTCTTGTAACACCACTCTCAAATCACATTTCTTCCAAAAAGCCCTTTTACATACATAAAAGCACAAATCTCTTTTGGATCTCTAAAGAAGATATCATTTGTATCACTTCTTTAGCAATCAGAACTGACTTACAATTCTTAGTTTACCTTTTTCTATCTTTTTTTTTTTTTTTTTTCCTCCAGAGCCTTTCTACCCAGAAGTATTGCAAGCAACTTAAAGTAATAAATGATACCTTTGTACGTTCATATCACTGTGTACTGAGTCTAGTACTCATATAAGATACCTTTGATTAGTTTTGCTGATTAAAAAAAATCAGAAAGTCAATCTTCCAAAATTCAAAAAACATATAAAATTGTAGTTGTTCAGTGGCTATTCATATATTTGTGATATCTGGAAGCAATATTATAGGTATTCTACTGCACTTTTATTTTGCATTTGATACATTGCTAAGCAAATTGCTACTTGCTATAATTAAAAAGGACAAATAGACAAGAAGAAAAGAACATATATCTGTGCCTGGTAGTGACATATTTTAGTTTTTTTTTTTCTTTTAGAACTTCATTTTGTTTAATTATTTTTATTTATTTGGAACTAAAACAAACATTCTCATGACTTATTTTACCTGTAACCAGTGGGGATCTGCATGAATACTAAAAAAGAAGGGAATAACCATCCAAGTTGAGGACTCCTTCTCAAATGATCATTAAGTTCAAATGAAAATTATATAGTGACAGTTACTAAGATTAATAATACTATTTATTTTTATTTTATAACCTGAAAAAACGATGCAAGCAATAATATGATTTTTTTTATATTATCTATTCTACAGGGGAGAAAATCTTTTGACAAGGTAACAAGTACATATTTCCACGTATCCATGGTAGTTTTCTTTTCTGTGTAGGCAAGTCTCTTGTAAACTTTAATTTGTAAGTGTTAATCCTCAAGGAGTTATCATCCTTTAATACAATGAACAAATAAGCTCTCTGACCAAGTACAACAGATATCTGAAACACCTGGACCCAGCTCAGGTGCAGATCCTTTTTGTGGCTCAGCCTAACACAATAAACTTTCCTCTTTAGGAACCTGCTTGAATGAAAAAAAGAAAGAAAAAAACAACCTAACATGATAGGTTATCTACAGAGATGCCTAAATTTTATGACATCTTTAGTTTCAGTAGACACATCAAAATTTTTTTTTCTCAAGTCACCTTTGAAAGCAGCATACCCTCATCTGTTTTATGTCTATTCTCATTGACCAGCTTATCTAGATAATTACACTTTCCTTTCCCACACTTTTGATTTAATCAGTTACAAGTCAGTCTTTTATATTTGCTGTGAGAAGTAGTCAGAGAAAAATTGGTTCAATATTCAACTAGGTAATTCAACTGGACACACAAATAGTTGATAGTATACTCATTAATGACTGGAAACAAAACAAAACACACAAAAAAAATCATAAGAAATAAATCAAATTTTGATGAAAGAAAAGATAAAAGACTTTGGTGAGAATAGAATGAGATGGCTGGTCAACATAGAGAATTTCTAGCTTTCATCTTCAGTGTCTTTTTAAACGTGTAATTTGTGGAGTATATCTACATTCTTAGCAAAGTGTTTCTCAAAATTTCACTACAAAAATAGCTGATAGGTGTAGAAGATCCCCAGATATTCTCAAAAAAATATCTTAATAAATGACCTTGGATGCATCTTCTTCAGATATAAAAATAATGAGAATATTACTGCTATTATTATTCATCTAGAAATGTTCTAAGGAGAAATAGAAATATAAGGTCTCAGATTTTTCCAATGGGTCAACAGAAACTCAGTGAAGATAAAACTACCAGGAACATAGCTGTAAAACCTTCAGTTTTCTCTCCATGCCAAGAAGAAAACATCAAATAGTACATCTGGCTTTAGGAAGATGAAATTTAGCTCATCTGTGTTAATAACATATATGACATAGACTTTTCTAACTATTTCAACAAGTTCATATTGAGCTCTTCCAGATTGCTAGGCACTGTGGACAGAATGAGGGATAAAACAAGGAATTCTGCCTTGCAAACTCAAAGACAAGATGATAGACTGACCCCCAGAAAGGCATCTAGATTTTTCAAGGACAAGGGCATTGCCTAAACTTTCTCTGTTATTAAAGCACTTATAGCTCTTATGGGTCCCAGAATCTTCATCTGTAAAAACATAGAGATGAAGTGCATGAACAATACGGCTCATGTTACATCTAAAACTTCATTGTTATGATTACAAAAAAGTTGACAACACAATTAGAAAGGAAAAGATGAATTAAAGTGGAAAAAATAGAGAAAGACAGAGAAAGAAAGAGGGAGACAGAATGAGCCAAAATAAAGAATGGATTTCATCGAATCACAGTCTCAGGTGAAGAATGTCAAAGTGAAGTTGTCTTAGGCTGAAACTTTTACAAAAATAATATGAAGAAAGACGTTGAAGTTTCAAAAGGACAATTTCTTTGACATATGCGGTCATGGATTACTGAGGGAGCATTTCAAATCATGTTGTTATGGCCAGAAATCCATGCAAAAAAGCTATCACTTTTTTAAGAATCAAAGGGAAGACAGAGACGACGAGACTGAGGGAGGTATAAACTAACTAGAATCCTGCAAACCTAAAGACAGACACAAATAATGAGGGCAGGAGGGAGAGGGATGGGTAAACTCACCTAGCGGTCACAGTGGAAGTGTATACAGCACAACCCCCTGGGTCAGGGGCTCAACTACAACATGAACTTTACCAAGCCAATGGAAACAATGTAATCTAATCACCAGTACCCTCATGTTAATCTGAAATCTAAAAAAGATTGCTTATATAAGATAATAAATTTTGCTTATATAATATACTAGTTGGCTACTTTAAACTCCACATGAACTTTATGGACACCCTATAGACTATTAATTTGAAATTGTCCATATGCTGCCTGCAATAGAATGTCTAGACTAGAACATAATGTTAGTTCAATAATATACGTAGAGTGAAATTTTAAATGTTGAAGAAAAGGAACTTCTAGGGACTAGGATGGCATTTTCCCCTAAATCTCCATGAACAGAAAATAAGAATGGGGAAGAATGTGGCAACTGTCTTCCCCTAAGGACACGTAGTATCTTTAGCATAATTACTGAGACATTTTTCATTACATGCAATTGCTTTTTAGTTTGCAGTGTGTACATTCTAATTAGAAGGACCTATGAAGAGATGGGAAGTAAACAAACAACAACAATGGCAAAGTTTGATATCAGCTAAAGGCAGCAATTTTTTTTTTCTTGGACAGAGTCTTAAGCTATCCACCTGGGTAGCATGCTGAGACATCATAGCTCACAGCAGCCTCAAACTCTTGGGCTCAAGCAATCCTCTTCTTTCATTTCAGCCTCCTGAGTAGCTGGGACTACAGGTGCCTGCCACAATGCCCCCAGATAGTTTTTTCTATTTTTAGTAGAGACAGAAGTCTTGCAATTGCTCAGGCTGGTCTTGAACTCGTCACCTCGGGTGATCCACCTGCCTCAGCATCCAAGTGTGCTAGAATTACAGGTGTGAGCCACTGTGACCAGCCGGCAAAACTTTTTAAAAAGAAAACCATATACTATTGAGAATTGGTGTTTAAGTATTCTGTACATTGCCATGAAAACATTTGTGTAAGATTTTAAGAGGAGGGAATATTGCCACAAATGTTAGGAAATGTGTTCTCTTAGAATTGAACATTGGAAGTTATAATGTTTAAGGTAAGTTCCTAATCTACAGTCTCTGTTTCTGTAAATTCTGTAAATCATAATTACTTGCTAATTTTTTAAGCAGTATTAGCACACACAAAGTAGATGATTAGAAAAAATCATGTGCAAAATTTAGTATAAACCCTCTTTGTCAGAAATACTCTATGTATTACATTTTGATCATGTAGAGAAATCTTTGCTTACTACCTAATGGATGTATTTTTCTTAAGTAGATGTCAACTATACCTTGACATATATTTGAGGTAAGCCTTAACTCATGAAGATGGTTTTCTTTAAACAGTCTGTTTAAAACCATATGACCTCAGAAGGAAAAAAAATAAGAGAGCCGTATTCTACCTCACATGTGTAACTTTAACTTTCAACAATGCTTATAGGGCTACGCATGTGTTAGCAATACGAGATTTAATATATTTTTTAAACTTATTAAATGGGTTAGATGTAGATTATCAGTTAGATTCCTACATAAATCATCTCTATGTGAACTTTAACCTTTGGAAAATTGGTAAATAATTTCTTTAGCCAATTGCTGCTCCTTAACTTTAGGATATTTAAAAACATAATTAAAACATCTTTAAAAAATTGGATGAAGGGTGGCGCCTGTGCCTCAAGGAATAGGGCGCCAACCCCATATACTGGAGGCAGCATGTTCAAACCCGGCCCTGGCCAAAAACTGCATAAATAAAATAAAATAAAATGGCAATTCTTTAAAAAAAAAAAAAAAAACAAACTGGATGAAGACATAATACACAGAATTTTTTCCACAAGTACATTTTTAGGATAAATTTTTTAGTGAACAATTGGAAATTTTTTTCAGTAAAATGTCATACAGACTAGCAAATTAGCTTCTGTGAATTCAGATCTGGAAAATTTTAGACTCACAGTGGTTGGTCCAAGTGTATTATTTTTCTTTGCTTACATTCCTTTCCCAAATGACTGGGCAAGCTTATCATAGGACCAAATTATTTAGTGTCAAAACCATAAAGAGGAATTCAGGATAGAAATAAATATATTTGATGCCTCTTGTATGCCAAGAACATAGAAAAAGCATGGAATGGGCACTCCTATACTTTGGTCTCATAATTCTCACAATAATTGTTTATTATTTTTCAAATAATGAAATTAAGGTTTAAGCTAGAAAATGCATGTATCTTTTTCAAGGTCACATATCAAGTACATAGGACAGTGTGGAATTAACATATTGTTCTTATATTAAAACGACTGCTTTTATTTTTATTCCATACTGCCTTTCATAATATTATGGATTAAGTATCAGAACCCATACCCTGATTTGAAAATTGTGCATGCTCAGTTTGAATCAGACATTGCTTTGAGAGAAATCAATAGAGTTTGCTTAGCCATAATATGCTTTTATAGTATCTTTTTGCAATAATTATTTTAATGTCTTTTAAAAAAGCACTTTATTTACACGAATTGATAGATCTATAACTTCTCAAATCCATGCATTCTTCTCATCCCCTAAATAACTCTAGCATCAGGGACAAATCATAATACACTTAAGAAAAAAACATACCATGAAGAGTAAGGATTAGAATTTACATAGTACTAAATTCCAATATTTTACTCATAATAACATATTTCTCAATAGCACAGTCCATAATTATTATTTATATATAAACTAAAAAAAAACCCACTTTACCTATTATTTTCATGTTACCAGCTTTAAAGTCTATCTACAAAGAGGTTAACCTAGAATCATATTCCCATTAAAAAAAAAAAAATGAGAAGATAATTTCTTATTTTCACAAACTTCAAAAATGGCATGAATTTGACTCAATCTTTTTTCCATGTGGCTAATTTTTAATCATCTTGGGTGGTAGCAGGATGATGTTAACTCATAGGTCTTTGAAAATAAATCAACAATAATTAACCCTACCTTTAATTCTAGCAGCCCAGCTCATACATCAACAGAAGTACTGTGTGTATGTGAAAATATAAACAGGGTATGTCTGACATTTTGGAGCATCCTTAGAGAAACATTGATTTGTAATTCAGATCACATAGCATCTTTGATTTTGCCCACTTGCCCATGTCCTTCCCCACCCCTTCCCCCCAAATAAAGCACAAAAGCTTTATCTGGAATGGATGGAGAGCAAGGCAGGAATCTGTGCAGAGACTATCCATCACATTTCTGTCTTAATTGAATGACACCAGAATGAGATCGATAAAAGGTAACAAGAGACAGCTTTGCATTTCCACACTCACTTATTCCCCCTCTCCATTTCTCTCAGCCACTGCCGTGACCAGAAAGCCCAAGTGCAGAGCGCAAACTCTGCTGCCAGCTGAGCTGTTAGGATATGAATAAACTTGTCAGAGAAACAACAAAACTTACAAACACTAGACAGGAACTGGGGAGACAAAAACATCATTAAAGGAATATTGGATAGGCTTCTTTATAAAAGCAATTTCATAAATGTATTCTCACTCTCAAACAACCTCCTCAAATGCAAATCTCAACAGCTCTCCCTATGCCCCCAAGATTTCTTGAGACTGATTGTTGGCTGGCTCAAAGACAGTTGTGGTTGACAACTCAGCTCAAACCTGTAAGGCCTACAGTAAATGCAGGGCAGCTGTGATGTGTGTATGTTCAAGGTTCCTGAGATCTCCAATGCATTATTGATAACCTCATCACTCTGCTAAAAGCAAAGGCTGACATTGTTATAATCTCAAGCTTCTCCTGAAGAACTCTGGCTTTGCCTCGGTATTGATCACAGGAAGAAGTAAACCAGAGAGCAAAACTGTGATGTAAAATCAAGAGGGTTAAGAATTGCCCGTACTCGCTATGAGTGTGTTAACCAAAATCACGTGGTGGTTTTATATCTTTGACAGTTTACAATGTGCTCATACTATTAAACTAGATGGTGCAACAATTAATTTAATATTCCACATCTTGAGCTTGTTAGAAGTTACCCCTGGAACAAAAGGTTGTATTATAAATAAAGATAAAAATAAGCTTTCCATGTAGTTTTCTTCATTGTATATTACTTTTAAATTTAATTATAATTGACCACTCTATGTTCACATAGCTTCTTTGCATTGCCACATAACCCTTCATGGAAAAGTATGTTCCTGCAGGGAACTTTACATAACTTTAGTCTTTTATTAAGCAAGAACGCGTGATGATACCATGCGTTACTGCCTAGTTCTTTTTAAATTGTAGATACATTATTTAAAATTAAATGATGCATTGAATGGTATGCCAAAATGGAAATGTCTAATTCTTTAAGAAAGATATAGAAGTAATATCTAAAATATGAATTAGAGCTTGAAATTTTTGTATGTTCATATGTGGCGATGAAATCTTAAGTAGTTTATTCCTGCTCTTAAAAATAACAGAATGGCGTCTAATGAAGCCTGGGTTTGGTAGGAACATCTGAGAGTGCTGATGAATGCCAACAGCTTTGATGGAAAAAAGTACAAAGAGAACATTATTTTTCATAGCTGGTAGATGGCTAGGTAATTTGCAAAACAATCATTAGTCACAGGTTATTCCTATATTCTAGAGCAAGTAAGTTTTGGATTCAATCATTATTTGTGAATGAAAATAATAGGCCTGTGCTATAAGGGAAAACCATAAATAATTTAATTCCACCTGAAGCTATTGCTCACCTGAAGTAAGAGGTGATGGCTGCTTGCCCAGGTAAGCCACACGGCCTGTAGTAATGAACCTGTTTCATCCACCTTTCACGTGCCGAGGCCTGTATTTGATGTCATGTAAATTTGTCCCAAGTTACATTTTGTGATATTGCCCACTATAGAATCAAGGGCACAGAAAAGGTCAGAAAATAATCAGAAAAGTAACCTGAGTCTTTCTACATACATGCCTCTATGGCAAGACATAAACAATTGTAAGTACATTCTAAAATAAGTAAAAGCACCTCAAGGCTTGTCACATTGCTTTATCGGGCCTTATGCTTTTTAATATAGTCATTGCTCATTTTCCCAAGTGCTGCTAGAACTCAACCTCTGGGAAACGACAAGTTTCACGGAATGTAGAACTCACGCCTGCAAAATTAGCTAAAATCAGCGTGGAATAAATATGTTCTACCACTAATCATTTTTTATTTTGTTAAAAATTGCTGTTTGATTCAGTTGATAGCTACTTAGTAGTGAAAGAGTGAGGCGATTTCTACTGTGGATGAGTACATCACTGAAAAAAAAGAAAAAAACAAACCATGAAAATATAAAAAATAACACCAGAGTTTGGTAGCCCTGGAGTGGGCTCTGGTCTTCCAAATGCGTGTCAGCCTCCCATTGGGGAAGTTGATTAACCCCAAGTCTGACATGTGGGTCAGAGCCCGGAAGTTAGATGCCACTGCTCAGTGCTGTGAGTTCACAGGAGAAGCACAGGCGATGCTGAGGGGTGGTGGTTGTTGATTTTATTGCATGTGGGTTGCTCTTAGTTTTTCAAACGAGACTATGGCTAATTAGAGAGGTACGGGCACAGTGTGGCCTGATGAAAAAACAGATTACAATTATAAAAGACTTCTGGGGCCAACGCAGTCTTACATACTGATGCTACTCGTGCTGGCCCAGCAGCATCTATATGGCTGTCAATTATAATTATGTGTGAAGCAAACTGGATTTATCATTTCTTTTCCTTTAAGATCTAGATGCCTGCGGATGTGGCCAATAGCACTAACAGAGTCCTACTTTCTTTCCTGTATTTTCCTGGAAAAGTTAGAATACTCAAAAAGAGAAAAAACTCTATCTTATGGAATTCTCCAGTCTATGATATGGCAGGATGAATAAAAGAGAAAAATTATCTTCTCTAAGGAACTTTTATAATACTTTTATCAGTCTTACAACTTGAAGTCAGTTTCATGTTTGGTTAGTTTTTACTTTGTGTATGTTAGAAACTGACAAAAAAACAAAAGCAAGAAAACATATTGGTTATCCATCAAAAAGGTTAAAGAGGAACAAACTGAATTTTACTTTGGAGAATTTACTTTCCATCTGGAGCACACAAAGAAAGAAAAAAAAATTATCTTTTTTTAATCCTGTGGGATGAGCTATTGAAACACAGCATCTAAACATAGCCTGTGTTTGAGTTTTGTCCCCTGAAGAGTATTCTTCATTTAGGAGAAGTGCACTTATTACAACATGTTACAAAAGAATCTGAATGGGTATTCAAATTACTGCTGTAATGAAAAGGTTCTTTTTTTTCAAGGACACATCCATAGAGTTTTATACTTCTTTTTGCTTTGCTATGGGCATCTAAAATGACAGAAAAAGTCTCATTTTTTGCGCTCTCCTCCCCACCTCCCACTATTTAATTGTTTTGGCTTTGTACAGTGTAAAACGATTCTGCAATAATAAAACATTTCAACTTTGTACAGAAGGCAAAGCTTTTCACTTGAAGTTTTTCTTTAACAGGAAAAAAAAAAATCAAGAAAATGGGCTTGACAAATTTAGAAAGTTCAAACAACGCCAAGATACATATTTTGTGAGTTTTCTCTAATTTCAGATGTGGTGCACGTGTGTCCTGCTAACGATGAATGCTTTCAATTTCAAAGTTCCATTTCTCCTCTCCCTGCTCAAATGAATATTCACCTTCTAATCAAAATTATTTTTCTATTTGCTTCATATAAACTTTTTTTCAGGATGACTCTGAGACCTTCAACTCTTGAGTTTTACCTTATGGATCTATTTAAAACAGAGTGGGTTATAAACTCCAAAATAGTACCTGATTGGTAAAAGTAAGAATAAGGAAAGAATAAGGAAAGAAGGTGATTCCTCCAAGTAGTAGAAGAAAACTTTTATATTTATGAATTCATAAAAATCATAGGGGAATCAATGGAGAAACATTTTTTAAGGAACAAAATGAGCAAATCACAGTTTTGGCTGTGGTTGTTGTAGTGGGATGTGTAATGTACTATTTTCTCCCATTGGCATTAAATATCACTTTAAAAACTAGTGTGCTCTCTTACGTTTTCTCTTTATAACCTGTTATAAAGACACACTCTTTTATGTTGAAAAAATGCATCAGATTAAACCTTTATAATCTCAAGTGTTTGTATATATTTTCTGTATAGATACAATTCTCGGAAAGGCATTCTCATATGGCAAAGCAACAGAAAAATGGAGGAAAAACCAGTAAACAAGAATACACAATATTTTTTTGAGAATAAATGTATAACTATCAGGTGTGAAAAGAAAGACAATCCCCTTAAGCTCTGTGATACCTCACAAAGGCGCTTTTAGCAATGCTAATTTCAAAGTTGCCTATACAAACAGAATAATGAAAATGCATGTGGCCAAGCAGTTGAAATTTGTAATTGTGAAATTTTTTAAGGATGATGATAATAGGATTGAATTCAAATCAGGAATATCAGTTGGTATTCAAAGCAACTAAACCTATAACAAAAACTTCCTTCAATTTGAATGTTTTAAAATTAATCTTTGACAAGCTGTTTCAAAGACTTGTTTAATTATTAGTAGAAAAAAATTATCTCATAGATCTCTTGAGAAAAGTTGCTTTTTGATATTATCTACCACTGAGTTAACACAGTAAAACACACAACAGTGCTGGACCAGTATTGCAAAGATCCTAATTAGTATCATGCTATAGAAAAACAATGAAGTGATTTTGTCACCAATTACTGGCAATTAGCCTAAGTACAACAGTTAATTTCATGGAAATAAAACCACTCTAAAATGCAAGGAACAAAACCTATCATAATTAATGGCATTTGTCTGTATTCCTCCACTGATTATTTAATTAATGAACCATAAAAGTTTGAAGCAATTTGAACAGCTCAACACGTGCAAAATTCTAGTCTCTGTAGCTGGATTTTCTGATTTTTTAAGCATCTATGGAAGGAAACAAGTAATTTAGTACAGAATTAGGTACATACCTTGAATTTAAAGATGTCATACTTTCAGTCTATGCATTTGGTAAACAACATACTCTAGTATATTAAGATACAGAGATATATCTTGTGAGAGCTTATCACTATTCTGTTAATGATGATTCTAGATACAGAGGACTGATTTCCAGTATGGTAAAAATGTTAATAATGTTGAGAGTTCCTGTTTTCCCTTGTTATTTTATCTAAATTTTTCTCTCCACTTCCTCCAACCACCGTTTTTCTAGCACGACACTGTGATCTGTGCTCATGAACACGGGGATGTCCACGCCAGTGACCCCACATCAATTTCATCCCCTGCCTTCACTCACTCTGCCACAAGTTTCAGTGTTACAGGGCCAGGACTTATCACAAGGTCAAATCAAGCTTTACAATATTGGTCTAGCTTCTCCTAAAGCTGGAAAGGACTCATATCGCAAGGTGCCTACCAATTAATAAAATTAAAACAATTCCAGGCCGGTGACTTCCAAAGCTGAACTTCAAAACAAAAAAATGCACCCTTGCAAATATGTTTGCAGTTTCAACAAGTTCAGAAAACAAAATTTTAAAAACCTAACAAAACGTCTCTACAGACCATTGCTTAAAGACCAGCCAAGTGGATTTTAAAACTTTAGGTACACAAATAAACATTTTAGAGGATTTTGTGGCCACGCAGAGATAAGATCCTCTCTGGGGAGACGACTAGAAACTGCCGGCCTCCTTTGTGCAGACTCCTGGAATGTGCTTGCTTTTCATTTCTTTCTTTGTGTCTGGCACACTGGCCTCACAGGCAGTGTCTTAAGCCATGCAGGGTCAGGGCGAACAGAGAGCTGCATTCATGGACAGATCAAGTTTATGTGAGAATCTGCTCCTCCACTGCCCTCAATCTCCATATGAATTGTTAATAAAATCTCAGCCTGAAAGCTCATCACCCCAACAGTGGGGAAGTCATGCAGAGAATCCTCTCTCGTTCAGAAAAACAAGATTTCTTTATCTTTTTTATCCTTCGCCAGTATTCGTGGGAATTCTGCCGTGTAACCTCCTCCTGAACCAACCCCCCCCCCAAAAAAAAAACCACACTCCTCTCTGCGACTTTCTGGGTTGCACCTGATCATCAGGGAAAGCGGGGAGCCAAAGGACAAAAGAAACACTCTGACATCCACAGCAAATCTACCAGAATAGCAACTTTGCCGCGGCAATACTTGGCTGCTGTAAAAACCTGCAGGCGAAAGGAAATATCAATACTTATTTTTTTCCAGTTTGTGTCAAACAGCTGGAAAGACTTTCGCATAGCTTTATGACATCACATGAACTAGAGAGCCACAGACAGAATAAAAGGTCACAGATAAAGCCAAGAACAGTGTCCTACCCTAATTAACTTGATATCTCCATGCAAATACTGGACAAAACAAGCCCCGGTGTGTTGTGTTGCAGGCAATCTTCTTCTAACCTTGCTTACAGTCTAGCTGGGCCTCTTGTTTCCTCTGCTTTTGTTCCTTGCAAACTGTTTTAATATCGAACGCTTTTCAGAGGGATGGGCTGATGAACGAAAACATGAATTTCCTGCTTGCCCTTTAAGGTGGGTTAAAGGGGGTGCTAGCAATCAATTACAGAACAAAAGAAGAAAAAAAAATGACTTAGGAACCTACCAGTGAATGTGTAACATTCTTTGCAGTCTATTTTTTTTAACTAAGCAATCTATCTGTATTTCACCCTTATCATAAATAGTATAGAACAGCTATTTCATTAAAAAAAAAAAAAAAAAAAAAAAAAAAAAACGAAAGTTTACTCAGTAGCTCCTAAAGGAAATCTACTGTTTTCTACTGAAAAATTCTTTAAATGTATTTAAATTCCATTTCACCTTGACAAGGGTTTAACAAGCATTAACAAAGTTTGACAATTTGTCTGCAGTTCTGCTTCAGATTTTCAGATTGAGGTCTATTTTCAGAGTAAAAAGTTACATTTTCAACTCTAACATTCTGGCTTGACTAATGCTTTGTTTCTCCATTTTATTTGGGTAAATAAGACAACATGAACTTTTTAACTATGCACATAAATGATTGCAAGATGCCCTCCATTCAACTTTTTCCCCTGCAGCTACATATGTCAAAGAAAATTGGATAGTGTTTAGATATAATACTTTCACAGCATACATGAATAATTTTGCTTTCACTAAATGCAATGCAGATCCCTATCACCTTATATCTAGAACTGCTATTAGGTAATATCTGAAAAGATAGAACTGTACAAAGTCCAACCTATACACCTAATTTCTTTTTTTTAAGAGCAAAATTAAAAGGGCACTAAATGACTCCGTAGCTACTCGCATGATAGAGTCATATAAATGTATTATTTCACTCAATTCATGTAAACAAAAATTGCTATTATAACTAGCATACACATTGTGCTATATCACTTTTTGTATGTGAATCAAAAGAAATAGGTAGCTCTTTAAAAGCTTTTCTTCTATAAAATGTATCAGAAGCTTGACACATTTTCCAAATAAAAGAAATTTTATTTTATATTGAACATCTCAGTGTCTCATGAAATTCTATGTAAATATGAAGATTTAGAAATTCATTAAATATACATGGAAAATATACATGGAAAATATAAATTTCAATGTTATTCTATAGCATTGTTGAAAATTACATTATAATTAATGTGTGTTCTATTGTTTGTGAAGGCATACAAACTCCAGTGGTTTTGAAAATCTACCTAAACAAAAATGAATCTTTAACTGAATAAAAGTCAGCTAATTGATGGATGGCAGATACATCTTGCAAAGTTGTACAAATAAGTGAAATGAGTTCTTTGAGAGAATAGAAAATGATCTGAAATATATATTGCTTTTTGTAAAATAATCAATGAGGTAATTTTATGGTAATGAGTTTAATATTTACATAAGCCTGTGTGAAACAAAATAATTTTTCTTCTTAAGACTGCGTGTGAGCTGGGCAAGGTGGCTCAGTTGGGGAGGCCAAAGTGGGATGATCACTTAAGGACAGGAGTTCGTGACTGGTCCATCTCTGCACAAAATAGCCAGGTGTGGTGGTGTGTGCCTGTAGTCCTAGGTACTCAGAGAACTGAGCTAAGAAGATGGCTTGGGCATAGGCATTTGAGGCTGCAGTGAGCTGGGGACACTGCTGTGCTCCAGCCTGGGTGACAGAGTAAGTCTCTGTCTCAAACAAACAAAAACTATGTATTTCTGAATTACATCCCCTCAAACTTCAATGTAATAATTTACTTTCACTAATGGTCAAAAAAGAACATTATTTTTAGTATAGAGTTTGTAGGACCAAGCCTTAATTTCTATTGAAATGGGCATTTTATGAGAAGCAAAAATTAATTAGTTTGTCAAATTCCCTTTAAAATTTTTCTTTTCAAAATATTAGGATAGTTCTAGAGTAAAGCTCCCAATTCTCTTTCTAAAGAATATGTCCCATTGACGTATCCATGGGTCCTGCAATCCATAGCAAGGTGAAGGAGGAATGAAGCTGAAAGTGAACGTACTGGAGAGCTTGAGAATTCGTACACTTTCTTCTCGGACTAGCACCCTGGGAGCCAGAGGGAAGAACGGTCTGGAAGAAATAGCCTGGAGGCGATAAAAAGATGATGTATAAAGACACTTCATGTGAACATACGGATGTATATTCAGAATATAGAAATCAATGTGGTTCCGTGATGACTTTTAACAAGGCGTTCAGAGAGCCTTCAATAAACCTAGACTATTACAGACTACATGTTCATATCTGTCCCATAATATATATGTTGAACCCTACCCCTCAGTGTGGCTGTAAGCCGTGATGGAGCCTCCCTGGAAGTTAATTAAGCTTAAAGGGGGACCTAAAGGTGGGATGCTAATCTCATAGTAGGAGTGTCCTGTAAGAACCGACACCAGAGAACTGACTCTCTTTCTTTTGCGCACACACATACAGAGGAAAGGCCACGTGAATAGATTTGCGTAGTTTTAATGCCTTCCCTGAATCATCCTCACAGGATCATTTTTAAATATAATGCTTGAAAAATAAATCAAAGGTCAGCATGACAAACAGAGGTATCTTGACCTGATGCTAAGATGTTTCTTAGGATTCTGTCATTATACAGTCCTCTGAAAGTGACTGGTGTGTATCCTCCTCTCCCATCACAGAAGGTATGTGTGTTTCCAGACTTGAATTTCACGCCGGCTTCAGGCCTCTTATGCTACCTGGCTGGGTGACTTACTTGACTGGCACACTCCCATTGTTACTCTCTTCACTCAGCCTTATTTATTTTTATTTCAATCAGTACTGCTTTTTCAGAAGGGTTCTGATGTGAAGGAGAATCATGTATTTAGGAAGACGGAGTATAGAAATTCAAAGGAAGTTAAAATCACCTTTGATTTTGGGGACACTGGGACGATATTGTAGGGCTCAAAGAAAGCATGGTCACTTTCATGAACTTGGGCAAGCTGATAATCCTTCTTCTTGGTTTCCTCATCTGTAGAATAAGTATAATCTCAAAGGCTTAGGGGGAGAATTAAGTGAGCTACTACATATTTGCCAGCAGAATGTTTGGGCAATGTTAACCACTCAATATATATTAACTACTAGCAATACTCTGCCTAATTGGCACCATGCATATGGAAAATTCTAATCAACAAAACAGAAAAACTATAATTGATCACAATAGATAAAAATAAACAGAAGAATATGAGACTGTCCCCAGTATATTAAAATTTAACTGGCAAAATAAGTGCATTTATTACAGAACTTTTTATTTATTTATTTTTTTTTTAATTTATTAAATCATAGCTGTGTACATTGATATGATCATGGGGCATCATATACTAGCTTCATAAACCATTTGACACATTTTCATCCCAATATTCAACATAGCCTTCCTGGCATTTTCCCAGTCACCG
>CAUYPK010139243.1:0-20388 GCA_963574355.1 Loris lydekkerianus
CCCTCCTCAGAAGCAGCATAACAAAATCCAAACTTGGCAAAGAGCCACAGTATACAAAATAATGATAAGAGGCAAAGAGCCGAAATTCATTTTGGCCGGGAGCCGCATGTGGCTCTAGCCGCGTGTTCGCCACCCCTGCAAATATTCCACATGAATATGGGGTTGGCGATCATCCTTGGCACTTATGGTTTTTCTGGAGCTGTTTCTTGGATCACTTGTGAAACATGTCTGTTCTTCTGATTACACTGTAGAGTTTGGAGAGGTTGGGAGGGATAGTATCATATTTTTTATGGGCTGAGTGTGACAGTATTGACATCATGTTGACCCACTTCATTTTAAGAGCTCGCCTTCTGGGGAGTCTGCATCGAAATCCTTCAACTAAAAAATCTAACTTTTGCAAAATGGTTAATTTTCCAGTAGGCACTGGGCATTTATCTGTTATTATATGGACATAATGTAAAAGTTAAAGTGAGTTTCTATTTAAATTTTAACCCTGAAATGTTAACCATCTTGTGGTATCGTTATTTACCTTTAGAAGCTGCAATAACTCCACCAAATCTTCAGGGTACCATTTTAGTTGCTTAAGGAAGAGTTCACCACATTATCAAAAAAACAAATTTAGTTTCTTTCTTCACATGGAAAGTGGCTTTGTAATCATATTCTAGATGGTAAGATTAGAGCCACACATTCCACTCTACTTCATCCAGTTAGTAGGAAGACTACTACTCACAAACCCGCCCCCAGACTCCTCTCCTGAGCAGGCCTGGGCCTCACAAAGCACCCAGGAAATGCTCTTGAAGACAGTGAATGTTCTACATGTCCACAGTCTTAAGTTCAGTGTCAATGCTTTGCAATGCTAAAGTTCTTTAATTTACCCACTTAAAGAAAGTATTTCTTTGGGAAATACACTCCTAAGAAAAACTCCAAGAAAATGCAAAACATTATTCTTGCTTTTTTTTTAATATTTTTTTTTTTATTTTTATTTTTTGAGACAGAGTCTCACTATGTCACCCTCAGAAGAGTGCTGTGGCATCACACAATGCTCGGCTATTTTCTTGTTGCAGTTGTCATTGTTTTTTAGTGGGCCCAGGCTGAGCTCAAATCCACTGTGTTCGGTGCAGGTGGCTGGCACCATAACCACTGTGCTACAAGCGCTGAGCCTTTTTTTGTTTGTTTTTGTTTTTTTGAGACAGAGTCTCAAGCTGTTGCCCTGTGTAGAGTACTGTGGCATCACAGCTCACAGCAACCTCAAACTCTTGGGCTTAAATAACTCTCTTGCCCCAGCCTCCCAAGTAGCTGGGACTGTAGGCATCTGCCATAACTCCCAGCTATTTTTTTGTTGCAGTTGTCATTGCTTTTTTAGCTGGCCCTGGCTGAGTTTGAACCTGCCAACCTTAGTATGTGTGGCCAGCACTGTAACCACTGTGCTATGGGTGCTGCCCTGAAATATTGTTTTAAAAATAATTAGTAAGCCTCACTCTGGAGACTGAGATGGGTGGATTACTTGAGCTCAGGAGTTGGAGACTAGCCTGAGCAAGAGCGAGACCCTGTCTCTACTAAAAACAGAAAAACTGTTGGTTGTTATGGCACACTCCGGGAGTCCCAGCTACTCTTGAAGCAAGAAGATTGCTCAAGCCCAAGACGTTGAGGTTGCTGTGGGCTACAATGCCATGACACTCTATCATGGCAATACAGTAAGACTCTGTCTCAAAAATTAATAGTAATTTTTAAAATTAAACAGTTGTATATTGATGGTAGAGCATATTACAATTTTTTTCTATGAGTGACTTTGAAGAACCCCTATACCAAGCATTATATCATATACAAATAAAATAGTCATCTTTACTTTGTAAAACAAACCTCTTTTTTTGTTGTTGTTGTTTCTGACAATGTCACATGTGATGGTGAACATTATGGATATTTTGCTTTTGGGTACGATGAGAAGAGTGTGAAATAACCCAGGGTTTTGCGCCTCAGTCTGAAAATACATTTTTCCTTTTATAACTTCCCCTTATAATTGAGGTAGATTGCTTAAAAAAAAAAAGTTATGTCAAGTGCCCTTCACACCAGGGTGTCTTACGTGTACGTAATCAAGGAG
The DNA here is from genome assembly GCA_963574355.1 of Loris lydekkerianus. NCBI lineage: Eukaryota > Metazoa > Chordata > Mammalia > Primates > Lorisidae > Loris > Loris lydekkerianus. Next base: position 2,099 of record CAUYPK010139243.1, read on the forward strand.
TGGGTAATACTGTTATCATGTGTTTTGCTTATTTTTTGATTCAGTAATTCTGAGTGGGCTCTTCTTGCCCTCTGCGTCCCTGCCCTAGTTTTGTCATTTTGCATTATTGCCACATTTCTGCTCTGCTTTGAATCTCAGTCTTAAGAGCACCTTCTCTCATATTTCTTGCTCATCTCGTTATAGCAAGGCTACCCTCTAAATCTCTGGCCCACGCAAGAGAAAACCTGCTTAGATACCATTTCTCAATCCTTACCTTTGTAACAGTTTAGATGAACATTTCTGCAGGTCCACAGTCTCTTACCTGCAATTTCTGAAATCCAAGATCTGAAAACCAGGTTTTACAATTCGTATTAATGGAAAATCCTGACCTGAACTGAGGTTAATTAAAGTCTTTATTTATCCCACCTAGCATGAATATGCTCATGCTTTGCTACAGAAATGTTAATGTGTCTTATATTTCAGAGTTGTGCCCCAGGCCCCACTGGGGTACTATGTAGTAACCACTGGAGGCGTTACACAATTCACGGCATAAGCAGAGTACGGTATTGCCTTTCTAAAATCTGAAAGCGTTTGAATACTGAAATGCATCAGGCACTATTGGTTTTAGATAAGGGATTGAGAAACTATAGTCAAATATCATGGTTTCACTTCAAATTTTTATTGTTAGGGAGTTTCATGTGTGGCAGTAATAAAAAAAAATTTAGGTATTTAATCTCTCATGAACTATTTTCAAACATGAGAAAAGCTGTGAGTGTGTGTGTCAGCCTGTATGTGTGAGAGGGAGAGGAGAGAGAGAGAACATTCAACAACTGCTGGATCAGTGACGCCCAGTGCCATTTCCCACAATGCATTCAAATGCTGCCCTAAGGTACGCATGGGATGCAAGACAAATGGAATTCAGGTGGCAAAGTGACTGCATGTTCTATGACACAGGTGGATGCAGACACATTTGCATCTACATATGTGAGTGTGGGTGTGCTCATGGGTGTGTCCACTCACATGTGTCTGTATCTGTCTCCAAGGAAGGGGGTCTGACCAGCAGCCTGTAAGGAGTCGCTCTACATACAGGAACGTAATGAGGATACCCGTAGGAGTGCCGTGTTTAATGTTGCTCCAAAATGCTGTTATGACATTGCATCTTGTGTCATATTGTTTATTTTTACACAGAAACGTTAGATTGTAGATACTACTAACTGTGACACCCAGAAGCTAGTCATCCTATTAGAACAGAACCCCATCATTTATAGAGGATCTTTGAAGTAGAAATTACCTTTATTGAAATTATTGGATTTGCTCTGCCTCTAGCTTCTCAACGAGAACCTAAAACTCTTTAAATTTTTTTGAATAGAACCTGAAATGTGTTCTTGTCAATGCTGCCTACCAGGGATTTCCTCCCATTATTTTTGTGACTTCAGATAAATGTTTTACATCCTGCATGCACATGTCAAAGTTCTGCATTTTGTGACCTCGAATCACTGCTCCTACTCTCTGGGGCATAGCTACCTCATGACTTTTTAAGACTGTGTCAACTGGCTCTTGGATCTTATATTTTAGTAACAAAAAAGAAAGGATGCTAAAAAGCAGAGGTATAAATAGGGGGATGGCTAGGATAGGGATATATGGGCTTGATGAGCTATAGATTTTTTTAAATAATGAACAAATGTTAAGGTATTAAAAGTATTCTCAATCTCACATGTTTATTTTCTTGTTACACAATACATTTAAGTCTTCATTATTTAAGAGATTGTCAGAATAAAATTGATACTATTTTCCCCTAGTGTTAGCATAGCCCTGCACAGTTTTACTATCATCATTACTTTAATTTAGAAACAGACACTTAGGAGTTAAAGGATATCGAACTTGCTCTTTAGTGGACATCTGTGTCAAATATATGAAATTATTTTTGTTACAATTGTCATAGCCTCTCGTGATTCCATTTGTCTATAGGAAGTCCCAGGAATCTACAGCTATTTTAGGCTTTGCAGCCTTTGTAAGTCCTTATAATATAGACTACTGATTTCTTCTCTGTATCCTGCTCATTGTTGAAAAGCCAGGAGCTATTTTTAACATTTACACAATATCGATAGATGATTCTTCCTTCCACAAGGTTTGGTACTGAATCTGTGGAGCCTTTCATAATCATATCCTTTCGGTGGTTTGCTTGAATTTGATCACAGTGGCTAATTTCATGCATTGATAATGAAGGCTTAGGTTGCCTGTTCCTCGGCATAAATCCACCTCAGCCCTGCACGTTGACAGTGCTTCTGGCTTCAGCACACATGGAGATATAGAATTGAAATTGCTTTGCTTTCTTTACAAATGACTCAGAGTGTGCTTGTCCTCCCCTAAAATGTTGTCAGCGTGTAAAGGATTTTCAATGAGCAGTGCAATAAGCCAGCGCCTGGGAAGGCTGAAGCAGCACTGATGAAACGTGGGGCTGTCACACAGATGATCAGGGCTGGAGCCAAGTCTCGGTAGCACTGTGCAGTACCCTGGTCACATACTGGAAGTTTTGTCTATCGAACTTGGTTGCTCTCGGAGCTGGAGAGAGCCCTGCCAGGATGTGGAGTGGACTTCCTAGCAGAGGTGAGCATTTTTATTCTAAAACTTGGATGCTGGGATCTGGGATGTCAGTAACAGATTATTTCGTTCGTGGTGCTGAATCCCGTGGAGTCATCAATTGTGTTTATCACATCGTGCTGACACATCTGAAGGGGCAAAATGTATGATTCTTTAATTTTACTGGGAAGTAACTCCTTAAATGGGTGTGAGCTGCGTCCTTTCCTTTCTGTGCTAGCTGTTTGCCGAGGACATCTTACCAGTAGGTGACTTCTTTTGCATTTTAAACATTCAGAACAAGTCGGTGATATTATGTGATTTGCTATCATTACTAAAAGTAGGTAATGAGCAGTGTTAATTATGTGCTTCAGGTATATTTAAAAGGCTATAAACTAAATGTACTTTGTAGAATCTTCAACGTGAAAAACCTATAGGAGGAAACAAGTCATGTTTACAAGATACTGAAGAAAGTAAGTGAAATGGATTACATTACCGGAGTTGACACCTTGTGAAGCTTGAGGTTATTAATAATTAAAAGTTATGAACTGTCATGCACTGGACAGCCAACAGTAATTGATTTCTAGTGATGGTGTGCTGGATGGCAGAGGAGGAAATTCACAGCATTTTTTATAAAGTGTATTTTAATGAAATGTGATGTTTTAAATGTAGCAGATTTTATAATTTAAATGTAAATAATGTACTGGCAGTCACTTGAGGAAGTTCAATTACTAGATCATCATGTTCAGCAATGTCTGGTGTAGCATTGTGAGTACAGAGTATTTGAAAACCACCTAGATAAGGTAAAGCTCAAAGTTAACCTCCAAGTGGAAGGAATCCTATTGCTTAGGCTCAGCTAAGCTCCCTGCATGATGAGAAGCTGTTTCTAAACAAGAAAGGAGTGTGAGGGTTGTAACGTATTCAGATGACAGTGTGCTGTTAAGTGCGTTTAGCATGTTAGGTCTGCAGACAAATCTGTTTTTATTTGACTGGGAACAGCTAACATGGTACATGGTATGTGTATATGTGTGTGTGTGTGTGTGTGTGTGTGTGTGTGTGTGTGTGTCCTACTAAATGTATTTGAGGCAGCTGTTTTACAGCTTTGAAGTTATAGATAAGTGTGTTTTTGTTTGACAGAAGACTTGAGAACCCCATTCACTGCCAGTACACGTAAAGCTTGGCTAAGCAGACGCATTACGGGCAAACCATTTGTGTTCGCCAATCTGTCTCAGCAAGTCCCAGGGCCACTATCTTGCTAGAAGCCACTGTGTGCTTTTGAAAGCATGAAATTAGGTTTATACTGAGCACATGGTTTCTCATTTAGCAGCTCTTTTTATGGTAATGGTCAATTTATGGTTCACTGCCAGGATTTTGGTGTTCTGTCAAGGCTGATAGCTTTGCTAAGGTGTCTCTATGAGGTTAAAAAAAAAAAAAAGCAGGGAGATGGGAAGAGCCTAGTTAGACCCTCAAGAAGAGACTCTTCCCTTCAATCCAGTCTACTCTCTGGATGTACCGTTATTTCTCCAAAGTTCCTTTAGGTTGTTTAATCCAGGACTTACAGATTTAAAGTGGCTTGTATCCACCAATCTGGACCTTCGTCCTATGTAGCCTCAAGACAGCTGTGTTCTGATATGTAAAGTATTTGTTTACCTTTTTGCAATGCTCTTGTAGAAAATGACTTTATTAGTGCTGACTGTCTTGTAAAATTTTCCATCATGCATGTCTGCTTGTCTGATAACGCATCTTGGAGCACTGTTGGAGAGAGTGAAAGCCTCATATAGATTTTGTATTTGATATAAACTACCCATAATTTTTGGACATATATGTGCTACGAGTAGAGTGAAGTAAGGAATAAAAGGAAACCAGCCTGAAGATGCATTACAAATGTGAAAAATGTCTTCTTTCATGTAATGGCCTTACTTAGAAAAGCATTCACTCTGAAATGTTAAAATTATAGAAATATTAAAAACAGTTTTTATTTGCTTCACCCAGAATGATAATACATGAAATGCACTTGTACCTGTGGGCAGAATGCTGTGCTTAGATTTCTCTGTCCATCAGAAAATAACCCTAATTGAAAGTTGTGCTGGTCATAAAACATTTTGAAATAGAAGTGATCGAACTCACTGGGACATTTAGTGGAGTCTTTATTCTTGTGCCTATTCTTTGCTTGGTGGTAACGGATATGCAGGTGGAACAGGATACACATCGGAATGGTGCTAATATGCTTTTTATCTCATATAGTCTTGACGGTTGAACTGAAAATATCCCTGAAGTCTTGAATTTCATATTTTTTCTTGTTCATCCTTGGATCTTTGCCTAGGTTGAGTGATTACACATGATTAAGGATTCAAGCTAAGATGTTATTATTGAAATTTAGGGTATAATATGTGCTGTTATATTTAGGAAACGATTTTCTCTTTTTAGATGAAGCACAATTTTAAACAACTTAACATTTCTTATATTTTGGGAATGTCATGTCACAAGTCACCATCAGCTTGTCAGGGGGACTTTGTTTTAGAATTCAACTTACAAAAAAATTCTCATATTTATCACTTCCACAGATCCCATGAAACAAATTGAATTTGGGAGTTGAGAAGTAGAAGGTTAGGGGGCATTGAAATTTCTCTTTGAAATTCTCGATTGATATAACATATTTAGTAAAGGAAAATCTTTAAGGAAGTTTAAGAATGTCAGAATTCTAGAATAGTGAAATTTGTCATATTACATAGAACACAGAAAATCCACTCCGAGGAAATGAAAGATTAATTTGGCATACTTTCCTGAAGTCTTTATAGCAATTTCTTTCATAAGAAGATTTAGGAAGTTGTGATGAGAGTGCGAATCTCATAAATCTCAGTGATTTACCTGTATCTTTTCACTTTTACATCAAGGGATAGCATGTTGAGTTCTTGTTTAGCAGGTCTTAAAAATGATTAGTTATAAAATGTAGCAGAGATAGCAAACCTGTTTGCCATGAGAAATACAATGCCAGAATCAAGGTACTCTCTAAGTTCCTTGGGCTTTCACAACGGTATACATTCAGTGGACAATGTATAGAATTCGTAGTTTGTCTTGTTTACACTAGAGAGAAAGGGGTTCTCACTTCAAAGCCTTATTTTCTTTGTCTTTTCACTGACTTCCTTTTCCCACTTCCTATTATCTAGGAAAATACAGTGTGAAGGTTGCCAGATTTAGCAAATAAAAATACTAGACTCCCAGTTAAATTTGAATTATGGCTAAAACAATGAATAATTTTTTAGTAAAAGTATGTGCCATGCAAAATTTGGGGCACACTTAAACTGAAAATTGTTCTTTGCTGAAATTCAACTTTGAGTGGGTACCCTGCATTTCATCTGCCAGCCTTACTTTCAAATTAGGAAAGTGAATTTCCAGTAGTGGCCTAGAAACCAAGATGGAACCTTCACATTGCTACAGAAGCAGCCAGTTTCTATGTTATGGTTTATGCCTGAAAACTACTATCTGAGAAAGTTACCACTCAAGAAACTCAAAATGGCACAAAGTAAAATAGGACTGGGGGGAGTCAAAACCATGAGTAAATATCTGAAAGCCTCCTTGAATTACTGAGATAAAATAATAAAGGCAGCACATTAACTAATAGCTGTCATGACACTTTAAATAAATAATCATAACGGATTTAGTAAAGGCAAATCTTTAAGGAAGTTTAAGAACGTCAGAATTCCAGACTAGTGAAATAGTATCATACAATTAATTTCTAGTTTTTACCCCTTGCCAACTAGAATATTTTCAGGATTTTCCTTCCTCAGCAGGTTTGAGATGCTCATGAATTAATTTTGTTTTGTTGTAGTTATAATGCAGGAGAAGTCCTTCCTCTGGGCCCTCTCCCTACTCCCTCATCTGCCTTCACTCAAACGTTCATTGCCTTTTTCAGTTTAGGACTCAGGTTTTGACTGCCATGCTCCAGGTCTCTCAGGGAGGCAGAGTGACTTGCAAACCACAGATGAGGAAAACAGAATACAGATAGTATTTTTCATGTGCCTACTGTATGTCTCATACACTGTCAAAATATTTACAGGTAGGTTTTTATTGAATCCTTCTAACAATGTTCTAACATATGAGTCTAACCCCCATTTTACACATGCTGTGCTAGTTACCAAAACCTTGTTGGCAGCCCCGAGGTACGCCTGTTTTAATCACACCAGAACATTCTGTCCTGCTCTGAATGTCATTCCCACACACAGGGAACTCTCCCTATAGGAGAATAAAGTGGTCCTGTTCTGAGACTCTTCCTCTCACATAAGGCCGTGTTGTAAATCGTCTTTGCTCGCTTGACCTTCTGCATTGCCTTTCTTCTCTAGACATCAATGTGTAATTTGATTCTCAAAATAAGAAAACAATAAATAGGTGTGAGCCACATATGCTGAATATACAGAATTTTGCATTCGGAGACCTTGCAGTTGATTAGTGAATAACATAGAGAAGATATTTGGGATGATTAATCTTTTTGTTTCCAGTCTCAAGCGCTACCTCATTCTCTCTCTGTCAGTCATGTAACATGTCAAACGAGGAACCTATTTGATCAGTTGCCCAAGTTGATCAGTTGAGTGCAGATGCCCAACTTTTGGTACTGAATTGACTCTACCATCCCAATAAAATACTATTCAGTAAACCATTCTTTGAATTAAATGCTGTCCCCCCACACACATAGACATGATCTAGTTCGTTTCTCAGGTCTGTTGCCCTAGAGGACAAATTCTTATTTTCTTCCAGTTTTTTTCTGATCTATTAACAGTATTTCAGTCTCATCATTTTGAATCTGCAAAGAGATTTTTTGTCTCCCTCATTAGCGCTTCCTTCTTTTTTCTAGTCTTAATGTTACTGAGTTGTGCGTTACTTCTTCTAAGTGTTTAAAATGGTATTGTTGGTCTTTTTTGGCAGCTAAACTCTGCTCGTTGGGAAGAGATTCTGATTCCTTTTTACCTTAAATGTTCTTCTGCTCCAGTCCCCACGTTGGCTTCACTGTCCTCCCCCTAACGTCAGTCCCGTTTGGTTGTGTGGTGTGTTTGCTCTGGCAAAATACCACTGTGAATTCATAATCTAAATTCAATCACTAAATATCTTCCAAAAACGTTTTTCTTTGTTTGAACTCATCCTCAAATTTTTAGAAAAGTGCTGGTGGGTAAGTAAAAGTTGCAAATTTGAAGGACTAAAGGATTATATTTGATTTCTTAAGAGGTGAACTTGCCCAACAGCTTTTTTTTTTTTTTTTTTTTTTTCAAAATGACAATTGAATATTAAATAGATGCCTTCCCCATGGAACATCTGTACTGTCAGAGGTGAGGAACCTTCTGTCTTCTTCTTCTGATTTCTTCCAGGGAGTCTGCAACACCACTGGGACATTTAGCCAAACATCTCTTTGCTGACATTTCAAGCTTGTTGTGTGAATTTCACTTGGAGATCTATGGTAATGCTGGTTCTATGTTTTTCTCTTTCTGCTTCACTGTCCATTAGTAGTGGGCTTTTTTAACAGGTGATAACGGGAATGACCTTACATCTAGAACCCTCTCCTTCTTCCAGCAAGTTAAAGGGATATTTATTTACTCAAGAATTTTTTTTTTTTTGGGGGGGGAGCCTAGGCAAGGGAGGGCTGAACTTTAAATAAATTTCACTATATCTAGGAATAAGAAGATTCAGAAATGAACCTGCAGGGACCTCTTTTTGTGACTTTTTCTATACTTTCTATACTTTTATTATTGTTCAATGGGTAGTAGTGTATTTGTAATAAGTTAGCTAACTCTTACATAATTGGAGCTTTTGGATTTTGTGTAATTTAGGTTCACACCCCACTTTTGTGTGATTTAAGGGGAGCAAGCAGCACCACTACTGCAGTGGTTAAGAAGTCTTATAATGGGCTGTGAATCATGCCGTAATTGAGGTGAGGAGAAAATAGGAAGAGCTTGGACATGATCTCTGAGGCTTATTTCTTGCTTCAACTATCTCTGACTGTACCAGCATCAGATGCCCTTGAGCAAATTGTATCATTGTCCTTTTTAAATAGAGTGAATGCAGTAATTGGTATATAATGGGACTTAGTAATAATAGTAATGATTGTTAACTTTCAGCTAACCATTTGCCAGACCCTTTATATGTTTTAATTTAATGAATCTTATAACAACTCTATACATAAGTACTAAGGAAACTGAAGCACAGAGACATTAAGTTATCTACCCAGAGCTGACCAGCTAGCTCCCTTGAGATTTGAGCCTTGCTCAGAATCTATGCTTTTAACCAATGTCCTAGACTAGCTCTCTGTGAGACTTTTAACAAAGTCATTATGGATATAATTTTGTGAACAAAATAGAATACTGTAGACTGAGTGATAATATAATTTAGTGGATTTGTAACTGGTTGAATGCCTATACCCAAATTTTACCTGGCCAATATTAACTTAAGGTAAGGCTCAGGACTCGGCAATGGCTTGGTGAGAACATTGATGATCTCATTATTAAATTCGTGTAGATGATACCAAATTGGGATAATACATACATAGGAAGACACAATTAACTAAAATCCTGATACTCAGATCACCACCCACACCAAATAAATCAGAATCTTTGGGGGTTACAATCCAGGATCAATATTTTTAAAGCCCCCAAGATGATTCCAATGAGCAGCATCAGTTAGAGCTACTGTACTATAAAAATGCCCATCTCCAGCATGGTCAATTTCAACTACATGGAAAAAGGAGTGAAAAAAAGGTATGGGAATACAGATGAAGTATAAACTCACATAGGACGCAAAAGCATGGTATGGTTTCCCCCCACGGTCTTAATGGCATCTTAGATGGTATTTGTAGACATGGAATATCCATTAACAATGGAAATTGGAGCCCTGCTCTTTGCTCAACTGGGCAGAGTGTGACTGGAGTTTGGATGGCAAGTCAAGGGAGGATTAAGATATAATCAGAAGTGATCATAATGAGAGATGAAGGGGCTGCCAAATGAGGACTTTATGGTTTTGCACAATAAGTACTCAATAAATGCAGCTCATTTTTTTTCAAATTAATTTTTCTTTGATTATAGCTGACTTCTAGTAAAAAAAATCAGGATTTAAGAGATAAACTCTAAGGCAGGCTTATCTGTTTATCTGGAAGGTGTGAGGTTGGAGTTTAAGAGACCCAAGTTGGATGGTATGGCCTACGAGACCATATAAAGGTTGGGCCTCAGAAAGAAAGGAAAGGAGCTTTTGAAAGGGAGATTGAGGAACCTTATTGCTTCTAACTGTTCATCCATTTCCAACTGCTATTTTATTTAATCTGAACCATAACCCTGAGAAGTAGAAAAAGTAGTATTTGTTAATTATACTGATAATAAAATGATATCATCAGAAAGGTAATAGACTTGCTGAGGAAAGCAGAACTGGAAGTCATTTCTTGCACACACACACCCCCCCCACTAGAAATCCTCTGTACACCATGCCAATGTCTTCTGCCTAAATCCATGTGCAGCCCAGCTGGAATGTTTCCATTTGAAAGAAGACTTATCAGCTGAGGCCATAAACAGTGTGATGGAATGTGGAAATAAAGGCAAGACGTGGAAGGAGAATAGGGTTATTGAGTTGCATTTACTCTAGGGATCAAGCCAAAGTTCTCCTGTTGATTGGAAGAAGTATTTAAAGAAGGTTGGAATGATGGTTAAAAGCTCAAGAAATACCATACCAGTCAATGACGTTAGTGTTATAATCACATTTTATTGTATCTGACTACTGAAAGGGCTTTCTGTGTAATATAATTAACTATCCTTGACACATCTCATGCTAAAGGGCAAGCTCCTTTAGCATAGCAAAACAAATTCAATAGTTAATAAGAGTCACCATATATTAAAAGTTTAATGGTCCAATGAGTTGAGAAAGCAGGAAGAGCAGGAGACTGAAGTTTGTGCTTAGATTTTTTAAAATCAAAATAAGGGCTAAAAATATCTGCAAAATTGATGGAGAAAAAAGATGCCATTATTTATTTTTTAGACAAAGTTGTAAACAAGTATCAGATAAGATAGTTTTATAAATTTTTCTGCATACTCTTGTTTTAATAAGTATAGGTTATAAATATAGATGAGTAAGTAAAAATATTTTTTATCTAATCGGAACCTACAGTTATTAGCTGTGTTAGCTGTAATCACAGTTGTCATATTAGTCTTCTTCACCTTTTAATACATTTATGTAAAAAAAATTAATAAGGCATAGTTAAGGCAAAAGCTTTTTACCCACGGTTAACTATTTCTACACTCAGATGTTACATATATTCCATTATTGTACCTATCTTCTGCATACTATTTATTTTTAAACTGTCTTTATTACCTATTAGACTGTGAATACTTTGCAGTTATGTCTGTGTCCTGATTCTTTGAAAGATATGATTCTTAACACAATACCTCACACATAGTAAGTGATGCATTGAGAACACTGGCTAAAGAATAAGACACTTATTGAAATTTAGGAATACTTTGGTCAAACTCAATACATTATTTGATATTGCTTTTCATAAAGATTCATTATTTAACTTAAATAATGAGATACTATTTTTCTCACTTGTCAGGTGGGAAAGATCAAGCCATATGCTAAAACAGTGAGTTTGCTGCTGTGTGGGCATAAGGGCCCTCTCATACTCGCTTTGATGGAATGTAAATTGATTCGTGTATTTTCAAGGCAATGTGAAACCATCAAAACTTAAAATGTGTACATCTTTTGACCTAGCCATTTCACTAACCAGATTTAGTGAACATATATGCTTGTACATGTATATAAAGATCTTAAAGAGCAAGAAATAATATTATTGTCAAATTATTTGTAGTAGAAAAATATAGGAAAAATACCCACAATTGTGATTTGTCCATGCAGTGTGATGGTATTTAGTAATTTAAAATAATAAGATACATCTGTGAAACTTGATATAAACAATTAGCAATATATGGAACAAAGTACATATTGTTTGTGTAAAAGATATGAGTGTATGTGTTTGCTTGTATGTATCTATATAAGTACATAGGAAGAGACAGAGAGGAAGATAAGGGGAACAGGAAAAACACAGAGAAAAAAGAATGAATGAATTTATTTCATAGGGAGACCAGAGTCAAAGTAGAATTACTTTAAACTGTGTCCCCTTTGTACTGTTTGGAGTACATTTACATTGAACTATCTATCCTTTGGTACTTTTGAATTTTTTTACTTGAAATATTACCCTTTTACATAATTTTTAATATTTTATACTTTTGTCTCAATTTTTATAGTAAGTCTTTGAATTTCAAATTAATGAGGGGTGCAAAATTTTAGGTTACATTGGTTTCAGTTTTAAGGTAAAGTTTAAATTGTAGTTGACCCTTCACCCTAGGTGTGCTGAACACCCCCACATTGTGCACATTAGGTGAGATCCTGGCAATTGCCCTCCTTCCCCCCTTCTCCTTGCTAGATTATATTTGTGTTTTATCATTCATGTAATTGTTTTATATTGGTTTCGTATTAGTATTGAGTACAATGGATTTTTTTTTTTTCGTTCTTGAGATACATTACTAAAAAGAATGTGTTTCAACTCCATCTAGGTAAACACAAAAGATGTAAAATCTCCATCTTTTCTTATGGCTGAATAGTACTCCATGGTATATCTATGCCACAGTTTGTTAATCCATTCCTGGGTTGATGGGTATTTGGGTTGTTTCCATGACTTGGCAATTGTGAACTGAGCTACAATAAACATTCTGGTGCAACATCCATGCCAGTATCTGCAAATTTGGGATTTTGTGATGGGGCTAATCACATTGGAGTTAGGTGATATCTTAGAGTGGTTTTGATTTGAATTTCTCTGATGATTAGAAACAATGAGCAATTTTTTCATGTGGTTTTTGGCCATTCATCTGTCATCTTCAGAAAAGTTTCTGTCCAGGTCTCTTGCCCACTTATAAATGAGGTTGTTTTCTCTTTCCATGTTGATTAATTTTGAGTTCTCTATAGATTCTAGTTATCAGTTCTTTGCCAATTCATAACGTGCAAAAAGTTCTCCCATTTTGAAGAATATTTACTTTGGTTGTAGTACCCTTAGCTGTGCAGAAGCTTTTTCAAAACCCAATTATTTATTTTTGGTGTTGCTGCAATTGCCAGGGGTGTCTTCTTCATAAAATCCTTTTTTCAGGCCAATATTGTCAAACATTTCCATACTCTCCTCTAGAATTTTTATTGTTGCGTGTCTCAGATTGAAATCACTTACCCAGCGAGTGTCAGTTTTTGTCACTGGTGAGAGGTGCAGGTTCGGTTTCAGTCTTCTACTGCTTCCTTTGTGAATAGCAAATATACTCACATGGAAAAGAAAATGAGATGAAAAAAGGGAAGAGGAAATGGAAAGAATGTGAGGTGATTAAAAGTTATCATAGTTGCACCGCAGGTGTGATCCCATCTGTCCCCCTCCCTCTACCCACCTTGTACACATTTATGATTTAATTAAAAAAAAAAGAAAGAAAAAAAAAGTTATCATAGTTTAAGCTTACAGGGTTGCCAGATGATGATTTTATGCCTTCTAGTCACAGTTAAGGGATGGGAAAAGATCTAGAGCAGAAGCTATCCCACCAGGTAATTGGATGGTAATCCAGCCTTTGTCCTCCCAAGTATCTGCTCCTTAGAAGTTAAAGGTGAAATTGGTGTTTCGTCAAGTTCCCAGCTGGTGTTTCATTGGCCCTCCATGACTATCTGTCCACCCTTAACCGGCCTGATAGTACGTGCCAGTACTTGCTGGAAATACACTCCTCATGTATTCGTGATTGTACATAGTCATGTGTATGTCTCTCCCATAGAACCTTCTGCTTGTCTTTTCTTCTGGGTGTTAGGTAACTTCAACTTTGTGATGGAAAGAAAAACTTCCAAAGTAGGCTCAGTGCAAGTCATACCATCATATATAAAATAAAGGAAGAAAGAACAAAACCATATTAAAATAATAATAAAATATGCCTTGAATCTCCAAATATGGTAGCATTTCAGTGCTGTACTGAATTTACCCTGTAAATTTGTAATCTCATAAACTCAGTTCTCTGAGCAACTTCTAACACTGGGTGATCTTACCTCTGGGGTTGTAAGACAAAGACATGATGAGATGATGGACATTTTATCATGAATTCCCTTGCCTCTAGGGTTCAGTGTTGAGTTTGAATGTAATTTAATTCATTCTTTTGTTTAATAAGCTCAAAATCTCAGCTGAACCAAAATGGGAGTGACTTTATCATTTCTTCAACATCAGCTTACAGAACTGTAGCATGTAGGTTTTGATTAATGTTATGATCAGCTGACAATTGATTAACTAGAATTTTCCTCTTTTTGTCTAATTGGTATAAATTGGCTGTACTGCTGCTTTTTAAAATATGTTTTCCTTTGCATTTGAGGATGTTGCTGTGGGGTTTTCAGAGCCACACAGATCCATTCCCTGTCATAATCAGCTGTGCAATTACTGACATTTATGCAGTATCTACACAGGATTAAGGGTAAAGTTTGTGTTTATGAGTCCATAAAGAGCCAACTGAAGGACAGGAACATCATGATATCAGTCTCATAGAATACCATGCTCTAAATTTGGGCTGTGTTGACTGGACCCAATCAGTTGACCTAATGCTAATACTCTATTAATTTCCATCTTTCTTTACCTCATATAAAATCACAACAGAAAGAGAGCTGGGAAAGATCCCTCACCTAATTCTCCTTGTGAGACCATTTTAATGGGTTCAAAGAGATGTCCAAGGATTACCACAGGGACTGTAATACCTAAACTACAAAGGCTAAACATTGAATGGTACAAGAAAGAGAGAGAGAGAAATCCAAACAAGCCAATTTCTTTCTTTTCTAGACATTCACTCTTTATGTATAGATTGGTGCCAAAGGGTAGTCTGTTTGTGGTTGTCTGTGAGGGCCTGTCAAGAAAGAGCATTGGATCCTTGCTTCTCCATTCTTGTGATGCTTTACTAAGAAGAATGTGTCCCACTTCCATCCAGGTTAATGCAGAAGATGTAATGAAGGCAGTAGATGATCTAATACAAGGTGGGGGTAGGGGAATGAGGGATGGGGAGAGAGGAGGAGGGAGGGGGCTGGGGGATCACAGTGTGTGACACACATCTTGGGGGTGGTACACAATTACAAGAGGGACTTTATCAACAACCACAATCCGTATAACCTAATTCTTTGTATCTTTAACCAATCCCAAACAATAAAAAGAAAAGAAAAGGAAAAAACAGCATTGGCAAAGCCACACATTAGAATCAGTTGGGGAATTTTTAAATAATACAGTTGTGTAGATCCCTGGTGTGGTGTTTTTAAAAGTTCCTCAGTCTTTCTAGAGCTGCCTTTGAGAATCACTATGTGCTCTACAGTGCAGGAACAGTCCTTGAGAGAAGCACCACAAAGAATTGATAAGAAGAAACTATTAATAGAGTGAGACAAGAGAGCACAGTGGCAAAAGAATTGTGATTTTGTATCAGGTGGCCACTTGTTTAACCCTGATTCTGACTCTTATTAGCTGTGTGGAAAAGTTCTCTAACCTCTCAGTTTTCTTGTCTGTGAAATGTACCTCCTTAGGTAGGGATGATGATCAAATGAAGTTGTATAAGCCAGAGAACCTGGTGCAATGCATAAAAACATGGCAATTGTGAGATAAAATAAAAGCAGAGGTATACCTTTCTGAGATTGCATGAAGTGGGAATTATAGACATTCTACCCAGATATGAACATACAGGATGAAAGCTAATGTATGCGTAGTTTGCTTGAAGAACTAGATGCATTTCTCTGGAATACATGCATATTTCTAAAAACTCAATCCATTTTAACTCATGATTTCCATGGTGCAGTCTGAGTTATATTTTATAGTAAAGAGGAAAAAAAAAATTCCAATAGTCCAAGTTTACAACTTTTGTCATCTTAGGATATACTGATCATTGTGGAAAACTAATGCATGGTGGGGATTTTTTCAAACTTAATTATGCTTTTGATCTTAGGCTGTTTCTCCTTTAAATCGTCATCTTACCTCTTTCTCTTTGTATCATAACAATTTTTTTTTTCTGTTACTTCACACTAAACTTTCCAATTCATTCATTCATTTATGTAATTATTCAATAATATTTGTTAAGCATGAATTTTATACTAAATTCTTTTTTTGTTTTATTTTTTGTTGTTTTTAACAACTACAAATAGTAAATTCTTTATGATCAGTATAGAAGCTATATCCAATTTGCAAGTAAACTCTGTTACAATAATTGATTCATAAGCTAATTAGTGGTTTTGAAGCATTTTCTTATAGATTTAGTATTTTAAATTTGGCCTATGCTTCCAAGGCAAATAGGGACTGGGGAGGAATACTTCAGAAAAGAGTCAATACCTAATTTCATAGGAAGAATCAAAATCTATTCTACTAGTAGGAAGTAGTAAAGTAAAGGAGATAGAAGGTAGGACTTAAGAAGTCAAGATATGTATTGAAATGTTTCTCTTATGGTGAGGTCAACATTTATCTCCTTTTCTAACATTACCTTACGTGGAAAAATGTCTTCCTGAGGACAAAGAGAATGAGGGATGGGCCACTTAAAGTTCTTTACTGAAGAAAATGAAGTAGTATTCAAATAATATGATTTATCATTGAAATAGAACCATTTTTAAGATTTACTAATGATTAAACCAGCACCTGGGCATAATAAACTCAGCCCTGCCTAATAGTGGAATGTGAGGTGGCTCAAAGTAGGAATATCGCCAGTCTTAGAATTTTCCCAATGCATTGTTAAATAGATTAAAAAAGAATTCAGAAATGTTTAGATTTACCAATTTAGAATTAACAATTAGAGCAATCCTAGCCGTGGAACATTACAGCATTCAATCTATTGCTTTCCTGAGAGCTAATGTGAGTGTTTTACATAAGCATTATGCAACTTGAAAAATAACCAGACTAGGTAGGAAGCTTTATTAGTTAATAATATATCTTTAAATATTAAAATGCAAAGGTACCATTTTTGTTATTACTGAGTTTTATTACTGTAGTCTTGAAAATGCTGAGAGGTTTACTTCTGTTTTCACAGTGTTTTCTGAGACATTTTACACTCATAAGATTGTTTCCTTGGAAGCTTAAACTAGATTGGGTCCACCTCCAGCTGTCTCAAATTGTGTTTAATCACCAGGAAAGTTCTGTTGATTGTCAATGATGTTTGCTTGATTAATTCAGCTCTGGCTGGGTTGCCTTTTTACCTGCGTCTTTCAGCATGTCCTAGAAAATTAAATGTTTCCTTTTGGGATTTTTAAGAAACTGAACTAAAAGGGAAGTTAATTTCTTTTGTTTTTTTGAGAATGGCAGGCTGTTTTCATTAGTTTTCTTTAATCCAGTTTTGACTCCAGAGTAAATATTTTATGTGAACTAAATTTTCTTTGAGTCATGTTTTTACTTCACTATGTTATTAGAATTTAGGCTGTTCTTTGTCTGATGATCTAAAGCATAAACTACTTGAATCTTTTTAAGAGATTTACTTTAGGGATTTGATTTTCAAAAAGTATATAAAGACTATGCTTAGTTTTTAAAAATCTTTAATAGTTTTCTAACTTAATCTTTTATCAAAAATTTATAATTGGGCTTTAAAATTATAATATATAAAATGATATGGCTGTTTTTGAAGAATATTTTCATAATGATCTCTACCACTCATTCTTTGGTGTTACTTTTTTATGTCCCAAAGTCTTCCTTAGAGACTATAGTTTGGGATTTCTTATGACAACAGTTCTTTTGGGAAGAAAGTACAACATATTGAGACTAGATAGTCAAAGAGTTAAAAGTTGTTTGAAAAATTTTTACACACATGAGACAGAGCAAGATGGCAGCTGAGTAACAGCTTCCTTGCAACTGGGCACAGTGAGTATGGGGAGAGAAGACTTCAGACATCTCTGGCTGGTGGGATCTTCCCAGAAACATCCCTTTGGGGACACAGGGAGTCAGCAAGAGACTTCTGGACCCCATGAGGAGGACAAAAGCAGTGGAGAAGTGGCAAGTGTTTGTGTGTGTTCATTTGGTCTAATCTGCCAGCAGCTGTAAGTACAGCAGCAGTGAGATTGCAAACTGGAAAGGCCTTACCTGTGAGCTGTTTTGTTTTTTTTGGACTTGGCATTCAGTTGATCTACCTTGGGAGAACTTGGGTAAGAGTGCAGAGGATTTTAAGTGTTGTCTACGGTCCCAGACTGAGCCGCTGAGCCAGACAGAGCTAATAGTGTTTGGCTGTGGGCCATGTGGAGTCATTGTGGGAGAACTGCCCTGGCAAGTTTCCCCCTCAGGGTTGCAGGGCGAGGATCAGGCAGGAGTGAGTAATCTAGTGTCTGAGTAGCCTAAAGGTGAGGACAGAGATGCCTTACAGCCTTAGCCCTCAGGGGCATAGAGTGAGAACGGTTTTGGCACACTGGGTAGGTGGACAGCCACTACAGAAGTGATCCCAGTGACAAGTGCTTTCCTGGGAAAGCTTCTGCTTAGCCAAGATGCAGGCTGAGGAGAGATTTAGGCTCTTCACCCTGCGGGGTTTAAGAAATCAGCAGAGGCCTTCAGTCTCCATCTTGTACAGCTGTATCAGCATTGTGATTAATATCTCATGCCCTAGAAGATCATTTGTAGCCCAGATGATATTCAGCAAGATATATATATATATATATATATATATATATATATATATATATATATATATATATATATATATATATCTCTCTAGAGGGGT
>CAUYPK010139244.1:0-28303 GCA_963574355.1 Loris lydekkerianus
GCTTTCACATGAAGGCTATAACCCAACTATACCACAAGACTATGAGGAAAGGACCAAGGAAGGGGAAGGGAGGGGGGAGGTTTGGGTGGAGGGAGGGGGATGGGTTGGGCCACATCTATGGTGCATATTTTTATCTATAATTAAAAAAAAAAAATAATAGCTGTAAAAAAAAAAAAAGAAATAGGGGATTCTTTTGATAATATGCATCATATGTCCTAGGCAAACAAGAGATTTTTATTTACCATACGAATGCAAATGTCTATCTACAGATAGAATTATGTATTTGAAATTGGGAAAAAATAAAGAACAAGAGCTAAGGGACTTCCTAGAGGTCATGGGAACAGCTCCTATTACAGTGAAATGTTTACATAATGATAACACTTAGCTTGTGACATTTGCAGTTATTTTGAATGTTATTCTTTGAAATGTTGTGCACAGGCAACTTAATGTGATTGTATAGTATGTAACATTTTTCTATTAGGAAAATGGGGAAAATTAGGAAAACAGAATGTTCTGTTTTCCTCACATTAAAGTGTGATATTCCTATCTCTTTATCTTTTGTTTGTAGTTTTTCCTTAAGTGGTCATTAAAGATGTTTTCATTGTTGTATGCACCAAACTCTATGTTGTGCCTAAAACAAAGATAATGATGTGTTTACTAAAATGTGTTTAGACATTTTGCTTTGTACAGACCCACTCATATTTGGATGTAAATGAAAATATCCTTTTGAAGAACTTATTTGAAACATCTGAATAAATTTTATGACATTCATAGGAAAGAAAATGTTTAGATTTGCCATAAATCTCTTCAGAATAAGTGAAAAGTGATATAAATATACTCCAAATAAAGCATGCACCTGTCTCCTTACACGTGTAACATAATTCAAAATGTGCTATGATATTTGCTGTGGGTGGAGGTTTCCTAAATTTTAATGGTTTACAAACGTGGATCTAGGAAACTTGCTAGTTTCCTTACCTGCTAACCAATTCAGTAGTCTGTATTTAGGTGCCCATTCACTAACAGGCAGTGCATTACCTGATTTTCCCTTCTTACTAACAGCAGCGAACACACACACACACACCCCACTTGACTTGCAATGTGGGGACAGATCTAATCTTTGACATGATGCCTAAGCCAAGACTAAATTGAGGCCAACATTCAGTCTTCTAAAATGACAACCTGTTACCTCCACAAATGAAATCACATGTCATATTCCCTTGGGGATTGTAACCTTCCCTGATGCCTTTTATATATCCGGTCTCAATGCTTGGCACAGACCCTTAATGCTATTTGTTTGAGGATCTTACTTGCCTTTTCATCTCTTAATTAGTGTGACGACAGACATTTTCCCAAGAAGGACACAGCTGCTGACCAGGGGAAGCCCTTAGGCTGCCCCTCGGAGTAGTGCAGAGACCTCTGCTAGGAGTATGAATTGCCTACTCAGTTTTAGTAAAGGAAACTCCCCCATCCCCTTCTCAACATTCAGTTAAGGACAATGGGTCTGGATTTAATGACAATCTGGGGTAGCTCTAGGCCAGCCACTTTCAGGAGATGAGCTAGAGCAGTGCTCGCTACATAAAAGCTTGAATTAAGCCAGGCCAGAGAGCTGTGCACCCCCCTGGACCATATCATGTTGGACTAGTAGGGTGTCTGTTTCGGGGACAATGTGTGGAGATTGTGTCTATACAGAGTTTGTGATGACAGATGACAGCTGAGGGCCTTGTTCAATTTCAGTTCTGTTTGTCCAGAACCAACTCTGCTTTCGTTCAGTGGATACCGAGTGGTATAAATGTTCAGCTTGCCTGTCAGGAAGTTTGCAGTCAAGTTCGTGCCTTGTCCAGAGCGTGCGCCACTTCTGTGCTGTGAGCTTTTCCTCAGCGCCCTCCTCCTTCTGCCACACCTTTTGTTCCCTCTCTTTGCTTTCTTCTTCCCTTTCTGTTTAAAGGATGTTACTTCTGTCTCATCGTACTTTGCATGTGCTTACAAACTTTCTTAAATAGTCTCTGGAGCAAGGCATGGTGAATAGTAGTCATTTCTTCGTGATTTCACATAACCCTGAGACAGCGGATGTTCTGCCCTTGCTTTACATCAGGGAACGCAGAGGCCTGTGGCCCCACCGCTGACACGGTGAGCGTCGGGACCCGAGGTGCAGCTTTCAGTGTCTGAGACAGAGACAGCCCCGCTCATCCCACTCCATGCCCTGTTCCCTCGGGGGAAACCAGCTGGTGCTGTATAACCACCTTAGTGCTCCATGGGACAAATGGACCTATCTGCACAGGGATATAGGCACATGCAGACCACACACCTGACAAACCTGGATTTAAAAACTGATACAAGCCAGTGGCTCTCAAAGTGCATTGCCTGAAAGTCACTAACAGCACACAGTTCTGGTCCTGCCCCAGAAGTGCTAACACAGAAGCCCGGGGTGGGCCCAGGGTTGGCTGCCTCCCCACTCGGGATTCTGCTGCACGTTTAACTTTGTGAATTACTCAAGAAATTATTTACTTTAGAAAAAAAAATTGTCTTTCTGATAGGATTTTCTTAAATAGTGGATCCTTTGAGTCTATTTAAATTTGAATTTAATTTATAAGGATCCAGTCTGTATACATGGCTTCAGGAAAATACCTATTGTAGGAAAGGGGGAATTTTAAACAGTAAAAGTTACCTGGAACTATTTGTCTTTTCTCACATTTCCCTAGATAACCTTTCTCTGTTTCCTTTGATGACATGAATGCTAGGCTTTTAAATGTTTATTTGTTGTTTGACTTTATTTCTTTAAAAAGAAATTTTATGTTTTCTCTTTCCCAAGGGGAGTTTTTCAGTTTTTTCTGGTTTGTAATTTCTGTAACTATAAAGTTGAGTTAACTTGTAGGTAAAGATTTTATAGCAGCTTTACCCCTCTTTGCTCTTAACCTTTTGACTTCACCCCATTTGCCATAGGGCAGCACTCTGAGCTCCCCACCCGCTTCCCTCTCCCCTGAGGGCCAGGCAGCCTGCATCCTTCACCATCACTCAGGACATCTTTCCCTCTGCTGCCCCTCTGAGGCTCCTCACCAGAAGCCCTCAGGGCCGTCAGAAGCCAGGGGAGGCCACTTCTGAGCTACATTCAGGGACATTAACTTAGTGGGATGTGTTGACTTGTGACCTCTTATTAATTCTTCAATCTCTCCCTGATGCTTTGAGGTTTTGAAACTGTAAAGTGTGGATAGTGACTTTGTTTTGATGCAGGGAAGTGAGCCTACATCTCATAAATGTGTAAACCAAAAGGTGTTTGCTCTGTTCTGTCGGGTTAAAATCAGACCGAGACTCAGCAGGAGCTGCTCAGGGTCTTCATTCTCAGGAGTAAAATCAGACCGAGACTCAGCAGGAGCTGCTCAGGGTCTTCATTCTTAGGAGTGGGTGTGGTGCTCTCCTGAGGCTGGGCAGTCATCTCTCTGGAGAGTATCGCCTCACTGAAAAATACACAGGGCGCGGTCAAACAGTGAGCCTGCCTTGGCAAACCGGAGTGATTCTTGGGTGTCCAGCAGGAAAAGGCAACATGGATCTTACAGAGGCATACCATAAGCCCATAGGTCTCTTTATGTTTGGAGTGTATGTGCCCAAAATAGCGCTCGTTCCCAAATGGTGGTGAAAGTTACTGGACTCAGCCGGTTTGTTGTGATCTGGTTTCTCCAGGGCTGCTTTACCCCAAAGGGGCATAGTTTGGTCAGAAATTCTCTGACCAAGATTTACCAAGATACATCAAAGTCATAGTAAGTCCATCTTTTTTTGTTCCTAATTTGAAATGACAGGATTGATTTGAAGTACAGTGCTGGTGACGAGGCCTTTCCTCACAGCTTCTGTTTTCCTCAGACGTCTCATCCCAAAGCCAGTGAGCAGGAGCCCTGGAGGTGCAGGACGCTGGCGAAAACTGTGTCCCAGTGGGGGGAGAGCAGGTCCCGCTGTCCTGGGTCCTCAGGGCTCTCTGTGCAATACTATTACACAAGCGCTGTCGCAGGCTCGTACCTGAGCTTTCTTACAAGCTGGAAACACAAACGAGAATGTCATTTTCTCTGACTCAAGACCAACATAGCTTCTGTGGCTTCCAGCTTCCGAGGGTGCTCATCACCCCGTCTTCCATAATCTCAGGCTGTTTGTGTCTTTAAAAATAAATGTCAGGTGTGTCCCTATCACCTCGAGTATTAGTCACTGTCTTTTCCTGCTGGTTGTTTATATTCCATTTCTACGAGTCTGAGGGTATTTCTGTTAAACGTACAAGTTTTGTGTAAGACATGAAGTCTGGCAATCATTTGTACATTACACATACCACCTGTTTCTCTGCTCTTTATTCCAAGTCATTACTAACAGTTCTAATTTATTTGTATAATGTAATTTGTCCATAGTTCTGTAGCAGTAAATTTCATCACATAATAAAAAGCATAGAAGTTATTTAATTCCGACAATGACATACTGTAATTGTAATAAATCTGGTGATATAGATATACATCATTTCATTTTTGAAAGGGAAGTCACTTTGCCTGAATGTTAAAGAGATGGAGTTCATGTCCCCTGGCCTCTGGACGGACTTTCTGTTTGCTTGGAAGACGAAGTGCTGTGAAATGTTTATTATTTGATTTCATTTATGTTCTTAATTATTCCATCTTTTCTCTCTCTTCCAGGGGGAGTTTTAAGTTTTTACCCCTAGCCTGTAATTTCTATAATTATAAAGAATGGTTAACTTGTAGGTCAAGATTTCATAATATCTTTGTAAGACACTCACGTTTGTGCCGGACCTCTCCCTGGGTAGATGTTGAGGGAGATGTGTGTATTAGGTTGCGTTTAGCAACTTTAGTCATTTTTCTTAAAAAAAAAAAAAAAAAAAAAGGTTTATTTAAAAATTATGTATGTAACAATACTCAGGAGTTCAAGAACAGCCTGAGCAAAAGCAAGACCCTGTCTCTATTAAAAACAGAACAAATAGCTGAGCACGGGGGTGGGGGGGGTGCACTTGTATTCCCAGCTACTCACAGGCTGAGGCAGGAGGATCACTGGAGCCCAGGAGTTTCAGGTTGCTGTGAACATTGATGACACCACTGGGGGTGACAGAGCAAGACTGTCACAAACAAACAAACAAAAACAACAGTATACATGTCATTTGCAATTGCTATCAATGGCATTGTTTAAGGATTATGGATTGAATAACAGACCAACCTGACAATGTTAATAATTAGTGAAACTGAAAGGTTAGTCTATTCAAAACAATCACAGAGATATAAAATGCCAGCTGGCTGAGTTGAAATTAGACCATTTTTTTATTCTATCAAAGAAAAATAGTTAGCTGGCCTCAGACATACAGCAGAGCAAAGCAATAATTCCAATTATTTTTGGTACCTGGCATTCAGTTTATTGTTGAAATTTCCTGCACTGGGCCGATTTGCAAGAGAGCCAGCCAGCGCTCTGGACTGAGAGCTAGTGAGAGTCCCCTCCCTACTCCTGGAGGAGCTGTCCTGTCTGTTCTTCTCTCCAAGAGTTCCTCCATCCTTCACCTTTTCTACTTGTAAGACTCAGTTAAATGGTTCTGGACCTTGGGTGTGTTTCTAGGCTGCCATCATTGTATTTCTGTGAGGTTACTTCACTTGTCTCCATCTGTATCCAAACAGTGGAGATGCCTAGTGTACACATCTCTAAGAATTTACAATATGCCGTACAAGTATTTATCTTTTCCAAATATGCTCTGGTCAAAAATCAACATGTACATGTAAAATGCAGAGTAAGTCTGAGGCACATCTCATCTCTAGCCCAGACACAAGTTCTTAAGATTCCTTCAAGTTCATATATTTTAAATTGTATGGAATTACTAATTTCCACATATTACAATCTTTTAATACATGGAGATCAGTGTAGAAGTAGCCGTGGCCTCCTTGCTTTTATACTGAACTTAAGAAGCTTTCAGGCAAGTGGAAGCATTGTCTCAGATGAGGGGTATTTCCACGTATGATTTTCCTAATTGTGGATGAAGTTTTTATATTGACTATGATGTTTAATTGAAACCATGATGAAACTAGTATAGTCAAAAAAATGTAATAGGATATCAATTTATTCTTGTTAGTTTTTAATTGAAATCAATTGTTACTTTTCAACTGATTAAAATTCTCTAGTGTGGTTTAATTAAAAAAACAAAGGCATAACTCAAGCAAGGCTAATTGTAAGTAGTTTTTAATACTCCTGCAGTGCTTCACTTAGTTTATAGACAAATTTATGTCTAATTAAGAAAACAAAGGAATTTAGATTTGAAAATGTCATTCAAATGACTTGATTTCTGGCTGTTGAAATGCAGTATGATGGTATTTAAGAGCTATAGGTTAGGGAAAACTTCTTTTCTTTTTTGTGGTTTTACTTGTTTTTATTGTGACCTGCATAATTTTTGAAGTATACATAAAAAAGATTCAGGTCAGGCAGCCACAATTACTTTTAATGTGTCTTCCTGGGAGTCACCATGAAGAAAGTTTTAAGATTAGTTTGCATGTTTAAAACATACATAATGCTCAAAATAATATAAGCATAATAGCAAACTTGTTGAAAGGAAACTCCCAAGTCTAGCATCATGACCAGACACCTGCTTTTCTTTTCCTGTATTTCTCTCATTGTCATCATATGAGACTGCTCTTTGGGCCTTCTCTCCAGATGCCTTGGTCACAGCTGTGGCAGTGGGTGCTGCAGAGGAGCTGTCCTGGTGCTCAGGGCAGGGTTAACCTGGCACCTGAGGAGGATGCTGATCTTAACTTCACGGAGGCTTTCAGTATAGATGCTTCTATGTTAAATGGGAGAGATTGATCTGTTTTTTGTTTTTTTTTTTGCATGTGTTTATTAGGTCTCCACTTTTTGCCTTCACAAAATTAAAAAGGCTTAAAATTTAATAACAATAAGAATATTTAAGATAAGGGCTAGAAACAAAAACCTCGTAAAGAGCGAATGAAGATAAATACATTCAGAAAAGAAATCAGACGATTGTTGCATCGAAATATTAAGCAATAATAATAATAATAGTGCAAAGAAAGTAGCATTCACATTGTCAGATAAGAGTTTGTCTATTAGAGAATGCTTTGACTCTGAGGTTCAGTATGGAGTCATCAGTTAACGTCTTATTTTTTTTTCTGAAGTCTCAAAAAAAATAGACAACTAATATTTATAAAAGAAAGTAAAAGATAATTTCAAAAAGATCATGCCAAATCTTATAGACAATAGAAAAAGAAGAAATACTTCAAAATCATTCTATTTCATCTGGATACACCACATATTAAAATTGGAGAAAATATATTATTATAAAGGGGAAATTACAAACATATTTCACTTACAAATGAGGATGCACTATCCTAAACAACATATTAACAAGTTGAATTATAGAAAAGAAAATAGGGAAAACTTTTCTATGAGAAGGTTGTATCTCATTATTGGTACACAATTTTCTGGGATTCTCCTTTCCTAATTCTTTTTTACCTTAGTATCTAAGAAGGAAAAGGAATACATGCTTTTGTTCCTAATCCTTCCCTTCATGTACCTGCTCACACACTGTGCAGCTAAACTTCTCCAACTCTTAGGAACTCCTCAAAAATTTACTCAACGCTTAGTCATCATGTCCCCCCACACTGTCTACCCACGTGCACGTAAAAAGTCCTGAAATAGTGTAAAGTCATTTATCTCTGTATTTAAAAAAACACCATAATAGTCATGATATTAGGGGTTCTAACAGCTGTGACAACAATCTGGCTTTCAACACATAGATCTGTCACCCTCAATTAAAGGGGCTTCTCAATATCCAGAATTTTTTTTAATCCAGCTCTTTGAATATTCAGAGCATTATGTTCATAACTCTTTTTACTATAAAAAAGACCAAAAATGTGCAAAATCTTAATTACTTTAATTCTGGAGGTTTAGACCAGATTAGTAGATTAATGAATTTCACTTTCAAGTACCACACTTCAAAAAGAATGAACCATTTAGGGCGGAAGTCTTTAAAATTTTCTTTAACAATTAAGTGTGCTCCTCTGCCTTCCAAGTCCCAGCAGATTGATATGACTTTCCATTGTCTCAATAGAACGACAGGCATCAAGGCAGGCTTCCTCTGTTTTAGGCACTGCGCTGAACGTTTTGCCTGCATTATTTTATTTAAGCCTCCCTGGATCCCTGTGAAGTAGTAATAACTGTTATCTCTGTTGAATGTCTAAGGAAAATGCTTGTCAGAGAAGTCAGGTCACTTGACCTGTGAGCACACACCCATTCAAACCCTGACCCTAAATGATTCTCTTACTTTCTGTGGTTTAAGGTCATGATAACTCCACACTTGTTTCTTAAATTCGGGAAGTTAGGATTGTGATCATTCCTGGGCATTGTCTTTTGCTGAGGATGGACCTTGGCATTAGTTTACATTCTAGGTCAGCAGGTGTCAAGGAAGAGTAAATTGCTTTCTACTGGGAGATGAGCAGCGACCTTGCCAAGTAGGTGGGTTCTGCCTCACTGCATGGACTTGGCGGCAGGTCAGGAGGCTTCTCTGACTGTGTCCAGATCACTTTTTGGTTCAGAGCTTTGCTCTGATAGGTTAGTTGCCTACTGCAGAGTTCTATTAATAGAAGGAGAAGAGGTACTAGGAATCAAGATGTTTAGGGGTTTCCCATTTCACATCTTATCAACAGGTCTGTGGTTAAAAAATGAACAGGAAACTCCCTCCTGGAGTTTGTAAACTGTGCCCTGTCATGTGTGCTCCATCCTTGGGGCTGTGAGGATGGAGATGGCACTGCCACCCCTAAGGGTGTTGGCCCCTCTTCCCTTGCAAGGCAGAGGGGCTTGGGGGCAGCAGGTACCAGAAAAGCTGGTCTCTGGTCCTGATGCTTGATGCGATGATGTGGAGTGACATCTTCTTGTGGGGTTCTGTGATATTCCTGGGCAGCTTTTGGATATTTAGGCCCACAGAGCATGATTTTTATTTTGTTCCCATTTGCTCTGTAAGAATTAATAATATGACCTGTTGATTGTTCAACAGTAAACATGAACGAAAATTGTGTAAAAACAAAACATAAACAAAAAATAATCATTAGTATATACATTTTTTAAACATCAGATTATTTTACATTGTGAGACCGTCAATAAATGGTTAATACTGCATACACTTGAATATAAAACATCCTTATTACTTGCATTTTTAGTAATGTCTCAAATGAAACTTTTGTTTGTACTTAAGATGTCAGTTTTTGAACCACTGGGAGTTAACCAGAAGATTCCAATCCTGCCTCTCAGAAAGGACAGACTTACAGTGGTGAAAGAGGTCAGTTCTGTATCATTTTTCTCTCGTCTTTTGATCTGTTGCTTTTCCAAAGGCAGTTTAGGTCAGTATTTAAGTGTTGCTTATCTCCTAAGTTTCCAGACCTTTGGTGTGAACATAGCCTGTGTCCAGAAGGACCCAGAGGGGCCCCTGAACACATTGCCGTTCCTCCAGATGGGCCTCTTCTGGAAGGGACCCTGTGTGTGAATCCTCCACCCCTGCTGGTTTGGCCTGGCCCACCTTTCTGCTCTGACCACTGTGAGTGGTAATACCTGTGGACAGCTCCCTCACTCCCCCAGCTCTTATCTCTCAGCCTCCAAACTTACCTGCAGACTTCCCCTTTCTTCTGAACTCAAGGATCATATTTTACATTTTTGTTTACTATTTTCATTTAAAGGTAGGTATCTCAAAGTTGTTGAGCACCAGCTCTAAGCTCTACCCTCACCTTGCTGCTTCTCTTGTGTCTGTTCTTCCAGATGCTCAGGCCCAGAGCTTTGAGGTCGCTCTTGACGCCCCCTTTGTCTCCTAGCCCACCTGTGCTGCTGTCACCCCTGCCCATGTCCTGCCAGTGCAGCAGCTGCAGCCTCCCTGCTTCTCGGCGTCTGTTTCCATAGCAGAGGAGGGGGGCTCCTCAGCCTCGGTCAGCTCTGTCACCTGTGTGCTCCTGTGACCCCACTATAGACCCGGGCAAAGCTATGAGCATTGCCCAGAGGCTTTCTTCCTCTGCGTTCCTTCAATTATCTAGTTATCTTTTTTGTGAGACAGAACCTTGCGTGTTGCCTGGACCGGAGTGCAGTGGCGTCATGGGCTCACTGCAACCTCAAAGCCACGCTCCCCCTCAACCCCCTGAGTAGCTGGGATTACAGGTGCACTCCACCCGGCCTGGTTATAGGCAATACTTTATATACTTTCAGAAGTTTAGATTTGTTTTTAAGCTTAAATTTTCTATGTGAGGCTTTACTGAACATCACTTCTAGTTTTTTTAAGTTTTCTAAATGGTTTGCATGTAGCTTTAAAATAGGTAGTTTTCTTACTGAACTTAAAATATTAATTTAACCCTTAATAGCATACTTTACCTAAATTTGATCAGGGTCTTTTACCTTCCTTTGTCTTCCAAAACTCAGGACAGCTTATAGAATAAGAACAGGATTAAAGACTAAAAAGTGTGGGCAGCTCCATCTTTCTCTGACCTTTTTGTCCTGGGAGAGCATCTTCTCCAGAGGTCAGAAGCCTTGGGCTCTTCTCTGCACTCGCCTCCCGGGAAGCGACACCCTCCTTGCCTCCGGCTCTGCTTTGCCACACATAGCACCTTCCGCTTCCGTCTCTTACACATTTTCTCTCTTCCTTTGGCTTTAAATAGCTCTGCACTGCACCCCACCATTTCCCGGGCTGTTCCTAAACTTGAGGACAGCCACATCTCCAATTACCTTGCCCATGGCTGCCCGGTATTCTTTGTGGCATCAGTAAGTGCAGGGCTGGTGGGGAATCTCCACGTCTCAAGATATTTCAACTACTTACAAGAATCTGCCCTTCCATTTGTACTAACCATCACCCCCACCTCAATACTCAGACCCTGCTGGGGCTCTGTGGGGTAGGAAAAGAGACAGAAAACAAGAGAAAATACTGCTCTATTTATGTCACTATCCTGAGAACGCAGAGACTAGTCCCTGGTATAAAAAACGGCATCACAGCCCAGAATGTGGAGCGGCATGCCCATTATTTTTATTAGGTAGAGGGCAGGAATTGATAGGAAAATAATATTATACAAGTAATGGAGGCAGGTGACAGGGTGTGAATAGGGAAAGACTGAAATACATTCTCAGCTTCTTTGTAGCCCACTCTTCATTGTAGAAATCTGGCTCGTTATAGGCTGAGTCCTCGGACGTTAGTCCGGGGCAGCTAGGAGTCAGCTCTTACCAGTTCAGGGTGACTGGGTGTTACTGAGCGTCTCCTCCCGTCTTCACCCCTGCGCTGCAGCCTGGTGAGTGGAGATGCTAACACACTCTCCAAGAGTTCCAGCAGCCTGGCCAGGTACTGAGGGGTGGGTAGAGCCCAGGTCTGTCTGGCTCCTGAGGTTCCAGGAGATGACCCTGCTGCAGCCATCCCCAGAAGGCTTCTCATCACCTACCGAACTTTTTTTTGCTTTCTAACCCGTTTCATTGCTCACTTTGCTTTGGGGGCTTGTGCCTTTTAGCCGCAACTCTCTTGAGAGCAAGGCCTGTTTAGAGAGGAGAAAATCCACTGCACAGAGCTGCTGTCTGGTCATGGGAGGGATGGGCATGGGTCCAGGGCAGAGCTGACTGGGCTGCAGCTCAGAGCAAACCACCCTTTTCCCTTTTGTTGGGGACCTGAAAAAAGTGTTTCCAGCGGAGGTTCCCAAGCTCCTTCTTCAGGGCTCTACGTATGTGTGAGTCCCTGAGGCTGGCTCATGAGCCAGTTTCTTCTGAAGGCTGGTAGGCTGCACCCTGTGCCGGGTCGGTGGTTCCTGGGATGGGGCTGCTGCAGGTGGCTGGTGCGGGGTCAGTGGTTCCCAGGATGGGGCTCTGCAGGCGAATGGTGTGGGGTCGGTGGTTCCTGGGATGGGGCTGCTGCAGGCGCTGATGCTGTTACTCCGCCTGACTCCCCAGGGCCTGCTTCGTGCTGAGGAATCTGCAGTTTCAGGCATAATGCTGCATCAGGCTGTTGCTCTTTAAACCCAAGAACTGCTATCAGAGGTCAGGCATGGTGGCTCCTGTCTATAATCCCATACTTTGGAATGCTGAGGCAGGTGGATTGTCTGAGCTCAGGAGTTCAAGACCATCCCGAGCCAAGTGAGACCCTGTCTCTACTGAAAATAGAAAAATAGCCAGGTGTTGTGGTGGGCGCCTGTAGTCCTAGCTACTTGGGAGGCTGAGGCAAGAGAATCGCTTGAGCCCAGAAGTTTGACTTGCTGTGAGCTGTGACATTACAGCACTCTACTGAGGGCGACAAAGTAAAACTCTGTGTCAAGAAAAAAAAAAAAAAAGAAAAGAATTGCTATTGGATAGTGAGTTTTGCCCATGTCTTTTCCACTCATGTAACCTGTTAAATTAAATTTTTGTTATACTAGCATAGAGTTTACAAACTTCAGTTAACTAACAATTTTGTTGGACCAGGGTGTTTTTCTCATGTGCCAATTTTTACCAGTGTGGTAAATATACATTTAAAGAACACACATAAAATGCATGCCTGCGTACACTATATAGGTTGATTATATTTGCTATCAGAGGAACATTGTCACTGTATTTTTCTCTGTTTATTTTATTGATTTGTTTTTCTAATATTTAATTAATATATGCAATTTGTTTTGGGGAAAAGAAGCCTTAATTTCTGTGTGATTGTTTCACTGTTCACTGGTACTTTACTTCAGTACTCATGACTGTTGGAATAAATGTGGGGTTGAGCAGAAGGCCAGCGGCGTCTGTCCTGCTCTTGTGATTGGCTTTTTGTGTGATGACCTTTGTCTGGGCTCAGTCCCAGTGCCTTAGTTACATCTGTGCCAATGAGACTGACCAACGGGGACTTTCCCAGTCTCAGCACTGCGAGGCCCATGTCCTGGGACCAGGGTGCTTGCTCACCATGGCAGTAGTTTTTCCAACAAGCCCAGAATCATGGGGTCCCCATTATGACTCTACCCCACTTTTTACAGAGAGGTGATAGCTCAGCAGACGTAGACTCTTGTTCTAATTTGTTCATATTGCATTTAGGGTGTGGCACTGCGCTGCAGCCCTTGTTATATTCCTACAGTTGTCTCTCTTCTTAATTTGTAGGCATCACTTCCTTGGGTGTGTGGCCTTTGCAAGGGTCCCTTGCCTAGTGGAGTTAGGTGATAGGAGGGAACTGTCCCTTTTTTTTTTTTTTTTTGCAGTTTTTGGCCGGGGCTGGATTTGAACCCGCCACCTCCGGCATATGGGGTCGGTGCTTTATTCCTTTGAGCCACAGGTGCTGCCCCAGGGAACTGTGCCTTTGTTAAGCTTGAGTGGACAGTGAGCTGGTTGTCTCTCCTGACATCTGTGTGTCAGGATGGTAAAGCTAAAGCTAACGTCCCTGGAGAGGGCACCATGCGTCTGAGGAAACGGCACTCTTGTCTTTTGTGTTTTTGAGTATCTGTAGATAAGATATAGTTTTTTTGAAGTTATGCCCATAGCTTTGATTTTGGGCACCTAATACAGAAATATCATTGACTCATTCTGTACACATTCAAGAGAAGTCTGCCAGAGTAATTAAAAAAAAAAAAAAAGGTTCAATAAAATACATTGAAAAAACTCTCTGTTCTCAGAGTTTTGTGTAGCTTTAAATGTTCTGTGAAACTCTAGTGGTGCAGAATATCACGTGTGCCTTTCTCTCTGTTGATTAGAAATCAGCTATGTTTTCCTTCCATTTGGGTAGGAAACTAGTGCATTTTAAGTGGCTGGATACAGGAGAAATTGATTATAATAAGATGTCTGCTAACAAAATAATTCATTTGTGGCAGAAGGAACCTAGTCTTTGAACTTAAGTGGCTGTATAATACAACTTGCTAGTAGGATATGAATTCGGGATTCCAGCTCGGGACATCTGCCATGTTACTGCTGCGTTCCCCAACGGCACCACCTGTTTGTTAAATCCAGTTAACACAACGGGAATTTAGAGAAGTTCACAAAGGATTTCCCCTTCTTAAGGGGAGCTTAAAGAAAATGTTTTACTTAAGGAGTGAGAGCTACTTGGGGGAAAATGTGGAATTAAAAAGAAAATGTTTTACTACTGCCTGCCAAGTTGCTGCTGCTTCACAGAGTCAGGCAGTGGCTATTGAAGATTTCTCCCTGGGACCACACACTGTTTCCTCAGGAAAGATGGTCCTGGGAAACTTATTCCCTTTGGAAGACAGTGCGCATCTGTTTTCTGAATAATTTTATGAAATGGTTCTTGTTAGGATTTTGAGTAAGGATAGTAGCTACCCTATCAGCTCCTGCTTACGTACAGTTCTGTGAACTTGTGTGCTGTGTCCTGTGGAGAGGGCTGAATAGGGAACTGACCCACATGGGCCCTGGAAAATGCTGTTTGGAAAGTTAGAAAGAAAAACAGAAGATGTTAAGGTGTAACAACTTATTAGGAAGTCAGTATTTCCAAACTGCAAATCAGGCACAAAACTGAAGGAAGAAAATTCAAGTTTCTGGGCAAAAATCAGGGTTTCACAATTTCTAATGTGAATCAGTAAAAATAGATTTTGCCTTCTTTCTGTCCGTTTTGGTCTTCAGGGTGTGGATTCGTGTATTCCCCTGCAATGCTGCAGACCCAGGAAGAACGCGAGGTTAGGTCACAGGAACCAGAAAGTGAAAGCAACCAAAAAAGGGGGAAATGGTATAAACTCACTGTGGTCACCTGAGAAAGGCTGGGAAGAATCAGCATGAATGGGAAAAGACATTTGGATTTTAATAAAGTGAACTGAGTAGTAACAGTAGCATTAATATTAATCTAAAGTGACCAAATAAGTCTTACAATTCTGAATAAAATAGTACTTTGCAAAGAAGAGTTTTAAAATCAAATTTCCCTTAAATAGTTTGATATTCTGTGATTTTTGAAAAGACTGCTGACTCACGAATTTAATAATTTATTATTCAAAAAAAATCCTTCTTTACAAAAAAAACAAAGTGATCACATCTCATGGCTTTTTATCATAAACTGGTAAGCTTTGCCTTTTGCTTCTGTTTTTCACACATGGAAAAAAATCCAGACTTACTTTCATCACTTTGGTCATCAGAGACATTCAACAGAGTTTGTTGAGAGTATCTGGATAAAATGACAGATTTATAGTGATAGGCTTCACATAATTGTTATGACTTAATTAGTTGCCATATCGAATTTGATTTATCCTACCTGAAAATAATGAATGGAAGGGAACTATATATATTACATGTGTCTCCGTAAGTTCTGTCTAATGAGTTGCACCCTTCACTCAGATCCTTATTTTATCACGTCAGTGCAATGAACAGCTCCTGCACTCACTTTTTTTTCTTCCTGTCTGACCAGCAGAGTCATGGAGCCCGCCTAGGGATTTTAAGTATTTTCCTCATTTCTCTTGGCTTAATCAGCCATTCATACACTTACTGAATGCCAACTGTGTGCCAAGAACTCTCCTGGATGCTGGAATTACAACAGTGAGCAAAATAAAAATAGTCCCTGTAACCTGGAGAATATAGCAAAACACCTAATCCAGGCTTATGTGCTGGGGAAAAAACTTTACTTGAATTAGTTCTATCAAAGGCTTAAATGACAGGGCTGAGCTATCCACCCTGTGATGGAGCGGGGCTGCAGGGGGTAGGCCTGTAGGAGGGAGGGGCTGCAGGGGGGTGGGCCTGCAGGGGGGAGGGCCTGCAGGAGGGAGGATCTTCAGGAGGGAGGGGCTGCAGGAGGGAGGACCTGCAGGGGGGAGGGCCTACAGGGGGGAGGGCTGCAGGGGGAGGGCCTGCAAGGGGGAGGGTTGCGGGAGGGCCTGCATGGGGAGGCAGCAGCATCCCTGGCCCTGTGTGGGAAGCGCCAGGCCTGTGTTCATGCGCCCAGCAAGGTCCCTGTGCTTGGAGTTAGGGCAGCAAGTTGAATGGTGGGAGGGGACCCGAAGGAGTGATTTGGGGTCAGATTTTCAGAGGGTTTATGAGTCATAATAACATTTCTGACTTTATCTCCCAGTGATAAGAATGGCTGAAGGGTTTGGAGGAGAGTAATGGGGAGTAATGTACAGTTACCATTTTACACTGCGGCCTTTATGATCAATGTTTTGGAGAAGCAAAACTCAAGGCCGATGAAAGGGTAGTGGTGAAGTAATCCGTCAGCTGTTTAGAAGCCAGGAAATTGACAAAAAGGGGTGAAAATAGTGGCAGTGTTTGAGACCTGGCTGGGTGGCCTAATTAGCGCTACACGGGACTTATGGTTACCTGAGGCAGCGGCAGAGTGTGGCCGGGAGCCTGGGGCGGCCCCGTTATTACAGGCGTGGACGGCGGGCGGCTGGTGCTGAGCTGTCCCTGCGCAGTGGGCCCCGGGTGGCCCCGGTGTCAGGTGTGGACGGCGGGCGGCTGGTGCTGAGCTGCCCCTGCGGCGTGGTCCTGGGGCAGCCCCAGTGTCAGGTGTGGACGGCCCGCGGCTGGTTCTGAGCTGTCCCTGCGCAGTGGGCCTGGGGCGGCCCCAGTGTCAGGCGTAGATGGCGGGCGGCTGGTGCTGAGCTGTCCCTGCACGGTGGGCCCGGGGCGGCCCATGTGTCAGGTGTGGACGGTGGGTGGCTGGTGCTGAGCTGTCCCTGCGCAGTGGGCCTGGGGCAGCCCCAGTGTCAGGTGTGGACGGTGGGTGGCTGGTACTGAGCCGTCCCTGCGCAGTGGGCCCGGGCGGGCTCAGGGCCGGTTGGGGGAGACTCTGACTGCCGCTGTCAGGAGGGGCGAGTTCGCAGAGCTGTTGGACTCATGGGGGCTAATGAGCTTGTCTCAGAAGGTAACGTAGGGTCTCAAGTGAAGAGAGAAATAAGGGCTGCAGTAGAGTTCATTAAAATACTACGGTCTCTGACTTTTACGCTTCTGTTTGAAAGGGAACTCAGTGCTCCATATTGACAGTCACTGGGATAATTTCACCCTGAGTTTTTGAAGGATAATGTTTCGTAATGAGCAATTCTCTGGCTTCCTCAGTGTCCACAAATGGGCAATTTATTGACTACAGTCAGGTAAGTATTTGATTCATTGGGTACCGGATTGTGGAGTGTGAGCCAGGAGAAGGATCCTAAATGTGTAGCCTTACTCTTCAAAAGGCAGTTTTGGGGATACTGACATCTTTGGTTTTATCACATTATGCAAGTGCTGAAAACAAAGTTAGGGATTTGCTTTTCAGTTTCAGCTGTGCCTTTACAAAACAAAATTGGTAAGCGAAGGAGAAACTGTCTTCTAAATAACGGGAAAATATCATTTTCTGTTTGAGTTTTTAATATTTTATGTGTCAAACTTGAATGTGTTTTCATCTTTAAGCATTATTTGACTGCAAATAAAGGACTTTGTTAATTGTTCTTATATTATTTACAAATAACATGCCGGAATTTGTGCCCTACTAGTTAAAATGGTAAGATTTTGGTTTTTGATGTGTGGATGTCGAGATAGGTTTATGGCTATTTGGGAAAGAAATGTGGCAACGTGAGAATCTCTTGCTCGAAAGGTACTTTGTGAGTTATTTGGTGTTGTTTCTTATGGTATGCACTGTGGTTTGCATTGGTTTCCACGTGGAACAGAGAAGTCTGTGTTTATTTCTTACATTATTTTCTAATGTGAAACCGTGCCAAGTGTGTACCTGAAGTTTGCTGCCAGCTGTTGGGTGGGGGAAGTGAAGGAAAGGAAGGAGCTGTGTTACCCTGGTGCAGGGTAACAGGGGAACAGCCAATGTTTCCCACCCGAAAACCACTTCCTATTATCCCATGAGAAATAGCAGTCTCCTGTGGTCGGTTTTTTATTTGTAATAGGTAATGTGGCGGGGAGAGTCCTCCACAGTTACTGTCATTTGTAAGTTTCAGGACACTGATTTCTGAGCCCGGAGTGGAATGTGAGCTGTCCCTTGCAGGCAGTGAAAGCAGAGTCCCAGAGAGGGTGTGGGGGCGTGTCGAAGCGGCCGGGAGGACAGTGTCCAGTGCTGGCAGCAGGGCAGGGATCTGCAGTGTCATTTTCTAATGGAATTTGCTAAGTTGCCTCATAGGCTGAGAGGGAGAGTTGAGTTTGAATGAAGGTGATCAAATAACCTAAACAGTGTGTGACCTTTGTTACACTTATGGTCTATAAAATAAACAAACTTGTTTAACCTAAACATCGTGGCAGGCTTTCTTACAGAAAATTGTATTAGTATGTCTGGAGAATTTTCATGTTGCTTTCAAGTAAATGAAAATGTGGTTTCAAGAGTGGTGCTAAGGCCCGTGGGGGACCGGCTGCTGGAGACTGTTAACTCTAGAGAGAGCAGTCTGTGGGCAGTGGTAGGTGCTGCTCACTCTTGATCCAGTCAGCTTCCCTGCCGCTTCTGGTAACAGCCCTGTTTTCCTGCCACATTTGAAGGCACACACACACAGCTTGGGCTGGGGCCCCATAGTTTCCTCATCCAGGCCCAGGGATTTGAGGACAGCAAGTCTTGTCAGAGCCCCTCCCCAGGATGGGCAGGGGGACTGTTGGCAAGCCGGGCTGGGTGTTTACAGTTCTGGAAAGAAGTCCATTTAAGTATCAGTCAGGAGGGGATAGATTGTAACATAATGACAAGTGTTATGAGAATATCAATGGCTTAGTGCAACAGGAATGTATGGTAAAATCTCTGGGGAATGTAACAGACTTGTCAATATACAGAGGGGGTCAACATAAGGAACTAAACCTGCCATACTGATATGCACTTGGGGTTTCTGTCTGCGCTGTGAAAGTTAGATCAACATAAGGAGGGGTCAGTGCAGGGACGGGTCAGCAGTGGACATTCCACTGTAGTTATTTGTCACACATGGGTCCAGGTAATATAATATGAAATTTCAGACTTTAATAAATTACTTTTCCTCCCTGCATCCCTCCCTGTCTCCCAACCTCCCTTCCTTCTTTCTTTCCCATCTTTCTTTTCTTTTATCATTCTTTTTTTTTTTTTTTCTGTTTAAGTTAGTATGAATTGGGCTTTTGTCTTTTGCAGTTGAAAGGATCATTTGAAAAACAAACCTCCTAGAATTTTATTCAGAGGGCAGGAACACAAGGAGAGCGTGGCGGGCAGAGCCAAGGCAGCAACAGCAGGGATCTACCCAGGCTGAGTGGGCCCTCAACTGCTTCCACGGGAAGACTCCAGCGTACACGCAGCGTTAGACTAGAAGTGCCCCCTACCTTACAGAGGGGAGCGCAGACGGGAGGGAATTTGCACAGGACTTAGGCCACTTAAGGACAGGGACTTAAACCAGAGAAAGGTGTCCTGACTTTTCCTGCAGAGACCTGCTTGTTGCTTTATCATCTCTCAGTAAGTGTGGAACTTGTTATGCAGAAGAGTTTTGAAGGTCATTTCTTTACAGAGCATCTGAAGGGAAGGAGAGGTATAGGTGAGGTTAGCCAACACAGTGGGTGCACTGCCCACAAGCCGAGAATTGTCTTAAAATATGCCATAAGTAATATTTATGGCAGCAAAAGCAACACTTGAATTAAAAGAACTATTTATAGAATTACAGAGCAGGTTTTGTGGTTTTGTGGCGTCGGCTCACAGTGCACCACAGAGGTGGTATTATGGGCGAGGCCCCTGCTGTGTGCGGTAACCGCTGCTGAAGACCAGAGACTTCAGTGGGACAGCGAGACGTTGAAATTGGGGATTCAGTGTTCAACTTGGGGATTTTAAATCTTCATCGGATCTGGATTCTGGACTTTGGCAGATAAATCTGTGATGCAGATCAATCTTAAGCATTTTGTATTGTTAACAGTATGCTGCGTTTCATCCTTAGGAACTAATCTCCAAAGTAATTTGATGAAAGATGTTACAATATCTTACTCATTTGGAGATACATTTCATGTACATGAAACTCTTTGCACACGGACCCGCCCAGCCTCAGTCTTTGAAACTTGTGATCTTAGTTGGTACTCAGTTCCAATCATGTGTCACTGAACGATGAGGACACGTTCAAAGAAATGCATCTTTAGGTGAGTTTGTCACTGTGAGGATGCCACACAGGAGGGGATGTGGCACAGCCTGTTGCTCCCAGGCCACAGACCTGCAGGCATTTGTGACACAGTGGCAAGTGTCTAAGTGTATCTAAACATAAACAAGGTGGTGGGCTGTGCCAGGTAGCCTTAATGTCACTAGGTGATAGGAATTAATTATAATCTTATGGGGCTACTCTTGTATTAATATATCCCGCCCTTGACCAGATTTCATCATGGTGCATGTCATTGTAGATTACCGTTAAGCTTTGTTCTCCAAACTTAATCAAGGAATCACGTATATGACAGACTTGACCTTACCTTTGCTGTGAGGAGGGGACACCTGCTCCTTGTGGAGATGGGGTGTGTATCTTAGCACTATTAGCCCCTCAGTCAGTGGATTTCCAAAAGTTAAACAACTTTTCTCCTAGGTGGAAAAATATTTTGAAAAAAATATTTTTGCCATTTCTAAGTTGCGAAGCAAGAAAAAATTAGAAAGGTGTAATTATTACAATGTAACAATAGCATACTGTCTCCTATCAGAATTACGGAATTACAAACATTATTGCAAGGATTCTCTGGGTGCCTGCGGCTGGCATGATCATCAGTACAGCATAGGAGGCAGAGCCCTGACTCATGCTGCCCGTCCCCTAAGCTCCTTGCTGCGAAGCCTCCATACACTCCACGTCCTGGCCACACAGAACCCTTGATGCTTTCCCCAAACCCAACGTACTGTTTATCTCTGTGGACCTCTTTAGAATCTTTTCTTCTTTCCTGTTCTGAGCTGTCTCCTCCTCACTGTCCCTGGTACACCTTCCTACTCGTAGACGTTTTCCATTCCTACTGGACTCATGAGTGATGCAGTATTTCTGGTGTTCCTCCTGAGTGTGAGGTAAAATTGCATTTCCCCATAAACATCTGAGTTTGTGATCACATGACTTTCTTTGACTAATGGGAGAAAGTGGAGTCCCTTAATGCCCGGTGGGGTCTTTAAAGGCCAGCACGTTGTGTAAAAGCGTCAGTGGCACCCCGTCAATTTAGGGTTCTTCCACTTGTCTCTACTTTCTAAGTACTGCTCTCAAGGACGCATTCCCACATCTGTCCTTGCAACTTGAGAATATAGAAACTGATTTTTTGAAGAGGCTCTGTGCATGTGGCTTTGAGGCAGTTAATGGACTTGTCAGCTAGTCAGGCAGATATTTCAGAAAGTGCTGATTTAGGAGAGATGGATGAACTGGAGTTAAATACTTGTAAGGAATGAAACCATGAATGGGACTTGAAGCTGCAGGCAGCGATTCATTTCCTGAGGATATCTACTGAAAATCTATTATTTACCAGGTACTGTATTTGGATTATCCTTGGGATATTTTGGTCTATAAACCCACAAAGCTTTACTGCACAAGGAAGACAATAACAAAATGAATTGTCACAAATAAATTTGCCATTAAAGCTGTTATGAAAGTTATAAAAGAGAAGAAATAGGTGGTAAGAAGAGCCCAGCCATCAGATTTGGTGGTAGGGGAAGCAGCCATTCCTTTGATAACTTTACAGAAGGTTTCCTTTATGTGCGCACATGGACACATGCACTTTCTATTATGCTAAAAAGGAGGACACGTGGGATTGTAAGAATTGGCTTAGAGAAGTAGAAGTGATCCCAGTTTGGATGACCATTCATGTGCTTTTAGCACCTGCTTCAGCAACCTGGAGGGTAGTATTACAGTGTTTATATTTTGTTCAGTGAATAACATTTAAGATACTGCCAATTCTTTGTTATAAAAATAACTACTTCAGGAACAACACATCTATCACTGAAATTTCCTTTTTTTCCCTTCCTAATACTGTGTCTATGTCCAGGTGTTGGTGTGCCCGTGACCGTACTGAAGTCATTGTGTGCCCAGAACGTAGAGCATCCCCCGTGTACCCGTGACCGTACTGACATCACTATGTGCCCAGGATGTAGAGCGTCCCTCTGTGTGCCCATGACAGTATTAAAGTTAGTCTGTGTCCAGGATGTAGAGTGTCCCCGCTGTGTGCCCCTGACTGTATTAAAGTAACTGTGTGCACAGGATGTGGAGTGTCCCCCCCGTGTGCCTGTGACTGTACTGAAGACACTGTGTGCTCAGGATGTAGAGCATCCCCCGTGTGCCCATGACTGTACTGAAGTAACTGTGTGTCCGGGATGTAGAGCGCCCCTACCCCCGTGTGCCTGTGACTGTACTGAAGACACTGTGTACCCAGGATGTAGAGCGTCCCCCGTGTGCCTGTGACTGTACTGAAGTAACTGTGTGTCCAGCATGTAGAGTGCCTCCCTTTCCTCAGTATTTGCTGCCCCTCCTGACCCTTGGCAGGTGCCCTCCCTCCCCGCTGGTGGAGAGGTGCTGAGGAGAGATCATCTGCGGGGGAAGGCATCTGAGCACTCAGTGGTTTCTGGAAGCTGCCCCTGTTGCTCAAAGGTCTTTCATCGGGGTCATTCTTACGCTTTCTCTAGACTGCCTTTCAGCTACTACATGAGGTGTTAGAAGTGTCATTTTTGCTACTGAATGTTACTTCTCTGGTTTTACGTTTTAACTGTTTCCTGCTTAGTGGGGGTCCCGCCTGCCTTGGTCCACCCATCACTAAGGCACACGCTGAAACAGGACAAAGCACCAGGTAGTCTTTGCAGAGTTACCGCTGGCGTCGTGTGTGGAGGAGCTGTGTGTGTTCCTGTGTTCCTGCTCCTGCCGATGACCCTAATATGGTCCCTATCCTAAACTTACTCATGAAGATTCTTTGGGAAATATTGTAAAAGATGCTCGTGGGTTGCCAAATTTGGTTCAAGATATATCTGAAAAGGAGGCCATTGTCGGTAACCAGCAAAATATATTTTAATGTAATTAGTTTGTTCTTTTACCTATCTACTGTCTTCTGAACTTTAACCTGATTTTGTTTTCATATTGGGGGTAAAACAACGTCTATGTTATCTAAAGACACACCGGCCAGGTCAGACTTCACGCCGTTTCTACCTTTGGACTGGAGACATCAGTTTGGGAGCACTTCAGCTTTGTGGGGCTTGAACTTGATATTTTATGTATCCCCTCATTATGAAAAAGAACACAGAAATATTTTACTTTTTCAAATTTCATGAAAACATGTCAACTGTGAAGTCATTAGTAGGGTCATTTCCAGGTCCTTGGAAGAGGCCTGTGCAAGCCCTGGGCCTGGACACAGCTTTGTGGGGAATCTGTGTGCTCTTCCCCTAAACAGTGTTACTGCTCATCTTCCACAGGGATTGAACTTGCACATGTGCAGAATGTTCCAGTGGCATACGTATTTCTTTAGACCTCATTCATTAAAATTGAAATTGTTCCTGAGTGAGATGAAAACCACAACTGTGTAGCACAGAGGCAAGCAGGTTGCTCCAGGCTGGGAGCTGCCTCCCGGAGCCTCTCCTGACACGGGGTGTAAGAAAGATGGCTGGTGACTGGGGCGAGCTGGGGGGACGAGGACGGGGCACAGAGGAGAGGCTCAGGGGACTTGTTTACCGTCTGTGACTTGTTACCCCTGCGGGACACTTTAGGATGTTACTTCTTTGATTTATGATCCAATTTCCTTCTGCCACTGCCAAAGCCTGGGGAGGAGGCTGAGGCAGAGGGAGGGTGAGACGAGACGCAGACTGTGGCCACAGAGGAGGAGGCTGAGTGGTAAGACGCAGACCCAGAGCCAACATGTGCCATCTGCATTTCGCTTGGTATAGCCTGATCTTAGTATCTGTTTAAAAAAAAATATTGATCGTAATTGTGTGTACCCTTGTGTTGACCCAAAATTAAAAAAAAAACAAACCATTGGTCACAAAAGTAATTCTTTCCTTTTGCTTTCTGCCATCTACCCCATAATAGTAATTACTGCAACCAGGAGAGAATTGGGCTAGGTGTTAATAGTGGTGGGTAAGGCTCCTCAGTTATGGGACTCTTTATATTTAGAGACTTGAAGAGGAGGCAGAATAATTATTAATATAAACTACCTTTAACTAAATAGGCACGTAAGAACAAATAAGTGAAACTATCAGAAAACAGAAGATAGCCTGCCCGCCTAATCTATGGAAATGTTTAGAAACACTAAGACGTTACCTGTTAGCGAGTTCCTGATGTAAAAATGTTAGGAAGCTGTGGGATGTAGAAAGGAGGAACTCTTGAAAATAATTACTCTTGTAAAATGCATTTTAAGGACAGAGCAATTGAATGTTGAAGTATTGGAGTCTGCTCGTCCCCGGGCACCTCAGTTCCCTCATCGGGCCATTGTGTGACTTATTGTAATGCCACCAAGTCACATAGAACATTGAAAAATGCATAGCACTCAATACATCTTAGCTAATTGTGTGTAATACAGAACTGGTCATGAAATAAAATGTTATTGTTATCATTTTATAGCAGCTAGAAAAAAAATACTGATCCTTAAGCCTTTGAGTAGTATGCTTGGCTAATGTTGCCTTCAATATTGGGTATGTTTAAAGAATTAAGTCCTTACTTATGAGGCAGGAGTGGAGGGAAAAGAGTAGGTGCAGTATTTGGAAATACCAGTTTTTGATTGCACTTGATACAGTCATGTCAGAGTCATTCAGGGAAATTTTGTGGGGCCTGAGAGTCCTGCTGTGGCAAACACTTGGCGTCCTTGATTAAATAGTCTCCAGGCCATTACAAAGTACACAGTGTGGGAGTCCTGAGGTCTCATGAGTAAATACGTGGGTGGGTTGTAGAGAGAAAAATCAAGTGAGGACGTTAGTGCCAGGGGAGCTGACAGGACACTGCTGGGGGTGCAGGGAGTGGGGAGCCAGCCCCGTGCTGCACAGGTGGCGGGAGGCCACCCCAGCGCCCTGGTGTGGACGGTGTGTGTGCACGTGTACACTGTCTGCCTTCTTGAATAGAAAGCAGCATTTTCAAAAGGCAGCCCACTTTCTCATGGGATTAGGTTTCCCCTCATCTGTAGACGTCACTTGACAGAGAACTCATTCACTGCCACTGCCACACAGAGCCGTTCTTTAGAGCTGGCGCTGCCTCACTCTCTCTCTTGAGTGGTTGGTGTCATGGCACGGCTGCACTGTCTTGGCAGTGTGTCCCCAGAGGAGGAGAGGAGATGATTGGTTACAATGTGTCAGGGTCTCCTTGGGCTTGGAGATGTGGATTTGACAGAGACGAAAGCCCTGGCTGAGGAGTGGGGCGTGAGGTGTGGCGAGGGAGGATTCC
Organism: Loris lydekkerianus; assembly: GCA_963574355.1. NCBI lineage: Eukaryota > Metazoa > Chordata > Mammalia > Primates > Lorisidae > Loris > Loris lydekkerianus. The sequence goes on from CAUYPK010139244.1 coordinate 25,170, forward strand.
AGGGCCAGACTGTGATGTCAGCGAAACCGAGGGAACAAGCTTGTCTTCAGCCTTCAGCAGTTAGAATCTGTTGGGAGGGCGGTTGGTCCATCCTTGGCCTGAGAGAGTTGGGCAATGGAAGACCTGGTCAGTGTCACCTGTGACTCCAGGTAGAAAGAAAGTAATGGAAGGCTTTGCGCCAGTCTGCGGGTTCCCAGGATAGTCTGGGTTCCCAGGATAGTCTGAGTGACAGATGCCAAACTGAGGAGTGAGGCGCGGAAGAGGTCGGGAGGCCTGCCCACAGGCTCTGTGCTACGGCCACAGAAGTGGCTCCCGCTCCTGCCTGTGACACCAGCAGTGGACAGTTAACTGTGGTATGGAAAGATTATATGGTGAGGAGGGGGCTTGTTCATACGATAATAGCAGCAGATATTGGCTAAGCTCTGGGTCACAGGTATTTTCTCAGTCTGTTTACAGACCCTGAGATTCCCTGAGATGTTGCTTTAGGTACCAGCATGTAACTGAGGCACAACTCATATTTTCCTAATTAACACAGGTTTGGCGATGGAAATAGTGGCTCTGGGGTTCCTCTGATTTCTCATTACTTCAACAGGTGAGAAGAGAGATTGCTTAGAAAATAAATATTAACAAGTGATTGTAATGAAATGTTATCAGAAGGAAGCTTGGAAGGAGGTAGTCCTGAAGAAGAAAAAGAAAAAACTGCAGAGGCATTGTGTTTGTGGCAGAGAGAGGTTCACCCTCTTGCAAAGGGCTGAATTGGACTGGCAAGGACCGTGCACAACCTTCTTCTCACCTTGTGAAGGAACAAGGGCTCACATTGTGAGGTTTGCAAAAGCTTCTCTGTGTATACTGGTGTTAGTAAGCTTCCTTCAGTGTAGCATTTATTACTTGCTAGAAATGTTGGCCATCATGGATGGTAGTGGAAGAGTTGGCATAAAATGTATTATGGTTGTAGCTTTTAAAATTCCTCCACAATTGTCCTATAATATGATAATTCTAAGATTACTGGAGAAAATAAATTAGAATATACTAGAAGGTGTGGATTAGGGGTGTTGCTCACCCCTTTTGAAGGGTTGATGAGGGAGAAAAGAGAAAGGAGAGCATTCCATAGAGGAAACCGGGACCTCTTGCAGACTTGAGGGAGGATGGTGTGAGGCAAAGGGCTTCTGAAGGTCCTGACCCAGTCTCTTTATTTTAGTGAGTTAAAGTCCATAGCCACACCGCTAGCTGGTAGCAAAAGCAGGTCTTCCCACCTCTAGTACAAGCTTAGTAGCTTTAAAATTCCCTAATTTCTTTGAAAATTGATAAGAATAATGGATTTTTTTCTTTTAAAATTGATGTGCAATTCTATCTACTGTATGAACTTAACAGAAAATAGAGAACCCAAGAAACCAAGAAATCATTTACTGAACAACTGTCATGTTCCAGACAGTATATTAAGAACTTTACATGCATTATCTTTATTAGTCTTCATGATAAGCCTAAGATTGGTACTATTATCACCATTTTACAGATCTGAACCTTCAGACAAGTCCATTGCCAAGGTAACACAGCGGTGACCACACCACACGTACCTTGACTAGGAAGGAAGGACAGAATCGTCTTTTCATGATATGGAACAATTTCTGTACCACTGTCTTATGTTTGGAAAATTTTGAATACAGTTTTGCTAAAAAAATATTTTCCCATTATTTTTCCTTTTTATTTATTTATTTATTTATTTATTTAATTGTTAAATCATAGCTGTGTACATTAGTGCAATCGCCTGTACCCATTGGCAATGAATCGCCAATGAATTCCATATTAACTCTTAAAAGTTACATTTTTAATATCTTTTAGATATTGTTAGTTTTTTGATGCTATCTCTAAGATCTGGAAATCAGGGGAACAGAAGTTAAATATGAGTGGTAAAATTTACTTTAAAAAACTTTGCAACAATAAATTCTACCATTCTCAGATATAGTAAAATAACTAAAATGTATGTTGGTATTTTAAGATCTAACTAGCAAACTGACAGGTGTGGGGATTTTTCCTCAACAAAAAATAAGCGGAAAAAAAAGTCTCTTTAAATTAGACTCCTGAGTGGTTTCTCGGACTGCTCATGGCATTAGTAGGCCAGCAGACCTGGGACCAGATATGCCCTGTGCCAGCATAGCTCCTGTTGCCCTTACGTGGCTATTCAGGGGAGTATCTTCTGCCTCACTCTTACACGTGGGTTGCATAGCTGCCTTCAGGGGCTCCTTCTCTTCTCCTATTATACTAGGTTCAGAGTCTTGTTTCCTTATTCACTTTGGTTCACACAAATTATAAAGGGACTAAAGGCTTGTGAAGTACCAAACTGTAAGCTGACCTAATATCATCCAACGTTCTCTTGTCTGCTTTAGTTTGGCAATGCTGAGATCTTGTCCACAGCTATTAAGCTATATGGAAAAGATTGAACTAGAGTATGCAATGTAGGCATTGTGCTTCTGAAGTGGATTTGTTTCTGTCTTATAAAATATATCTCAGTCTCTACGTGCTACATTTGGATTTATTTGAGGGAGTTTTTCCTTCTATTAATTGGTCATATTTAATATCATACCTAAGTTATTTTAGTACTAATAAACCCAGATTACCTAAAGGGAGAAAACAATTTTTTGTGTGTGTGGTTAAAACATGAGTTGTAGATGGCGGCTGAGTAGCAGTTTCCCTGCAACTGGGCACAGCGAGACAGGGGAGACAGGACTCCAGGCATCTCTGGCCAGTGGGATCTGCCTATAATCATCGCTTTGAGGATGCAGGGAGCCAGCAAGGAACTTCTGGACCCTAAGAGGAGGACAAAAACAGTGGAGAACTGGCAAGTGATTGCGTGTGTTCGATTGACCTAATCACCCCGGCAACCGTGAGTACAAGCAGCAGTGAGACTGCAAACTGGAAGGGCCTTACCTGTGAACTGTTTTGGTGTTCTTGGACTTGGCACTCAGTTGAGCTACCTTGGGGAGAGCTTGAGCAGGAGTGTGGAGAACTTTGGGCATTGTCTGGGGCCCCAGACTGAGCCACTGAGCTGGACACAGGAAGTCATTGGGAAAAAAACTGCCCCGGAAAGCTCTGCCCTCAGGGTCCCAGAGCAGGGATTGGGCGGGACAAAGTAACCT
>CAUYPK010139247.1:0-52177 GCA_963574355.1 Loris lydekkerianus
TGAACAGCATCAATGTATAGAGTACAAAATTCTCCATCGATCAGTATATACCACGACACAGTAGAATAAATATTTATTGAGATATGGAGCTACAAAAACACATGACATTAAAACGGACAAAACTTTTGAAACAACCTAATGTTAATTTCCTAGGGCTACCATAACAAAATACCACCAACTGCTGGAGTTAAAAGCAAAATGTATTGCTTCACAATTCTACAGGCCAGAATTCCAGAATCAAGGTGTTGGCAAGGTTAGTGCCATTGTAGAGGCTCTGAGGGAGAATCTGGTCCTGGCCACTTTCTAGCTTCTGGTCCTTGGTGGCTGTCCTTGGCATTCCTTAGCTTGTAGACATGGCACTCCATTCCTGGCCTCCCATCTTCACATGATCTATCTACTTGTATCAAATCATGTCATACACTTTCAATTTAATGCACTTTGGGCTGGGCATGGTGGCTCATGCCTATAATCCTTATACTCTAGGAGGCTGAGGTGGGAAGATTCCTTGAACTGAGGAGTTCGAGACCAGCCTGAGCAAGAGTGAGACTCAGACCCCCATCTCTACTAAAAATAGAAATTTTTAGTAGAGAAATTATCCGGGCATTGTATCAGGTGCCATTAGTCCCAGCTACTTGGGAGGCTGAGGCAGGAGGATCACTTGAACCTGGGAGTTTGAGGTTGCCTTGGGCTGGGCTGAAGCCACTGTTGTGAGACTCTGTTGCTCTGCGTAGAGTGCGGTGATGTCATGGTAGCTGACAGCAATCTCAGACTCTTGGGTTCAAGTCATCATCCTGCCTCACTCTCCCAGGTTGCTGGGATGTAGGGGCTTGCCACAACGTCTGGCTAATTTTTCCATTTTTAGTAGAGATGGGCTCTTACTCTTGCTCAGGCTGATCTTGAACTCCGGAGCTCAAGCGATCCTCCTGCTTTGGCGTCCCACAGTGCTAGGATTACAGGTCTGAGGTAGCGTGCCCGGCCTGATGTATGTACTTTTATTTGTCAGTTATATTTTTTAAAGACACAGTCTCCGTTCTGCCATCCAGGCTGGAGTGCAGTGGCACTATCATAGCTTGCCATAGCCTCTAACTCTTGGGTTCAGGTGAGCTTCCCATCTCAGCCTCCTGAGTAGTTGGTTCCATAGGCGAGCACAGCTAGTTGTTTAAAGTTTTCGTAGAGACTGGGCTTTGCTATGTTGCTCGGGCTGGTCTTGAACTCCTGGCCTTACTTAATCTGCCTTTGGTTTCCCAGGGTGCTGGGTTTACAGGCATGATCCACTGTGCCTGGCTTGATTTGTTAATTATGTTACAATAAAGCTGGGGCGGGGGTGTGTGGTGGGGACTAGACTATATTAGAATTGTGTGCCACATCTGGGGTTTTCTTCTGACTCTTCCATCCTTTTGGGCTTGGACCCATGTTATTCCCACATATACCTTTCCCTACCTTAGCCAGATACATCCCATGGTTCATACACAAGTCACAGTTAGGGGACACTGAGTACATAAACCTTGGCAGGCTTTTATGAATAGCCTCTGCCTTACCAGTCATTGGGCTCAGTATAACGTTATTTCTTCCGATTCTTTGCACAGAGTCCCTGTCCTCTGGCCTCAGTCTCGGGACTGCTCTATTTCCTACTGTTCAAATGTTCTCACTTTCATATAGCTAGGGGAATATTGCAAACACTGAAAGCAGAAATGGCATTCTCTTAGGAAAGAAGGGTTTTTGCCAATGGAAGAAGGAAGGCATCTTGGGCAGGTGAAAATAACAGATGCCCATGTTAGAGCCTAGAATGACCTGATATATTCTATACTGATCAACTTGTTACCAATTCAGGGATCCAGAATACTGTGGTATGTTGTGTCTCTCCTTCCCTCAGCATTGCAGCAGGTGAAGCAGAAGTGGAAAGGACAGCTCCCGTGATATGAATGCTGTGTGTAAGGGGCTGCTCCTGAGGGGTTTTCATGTTGGTGTAAATCCTCTTCTCGACATGAGTATCCTTTAAATGCTTATGAATATTATCCTGAGAAAATGCCACACGAATTGGGAAGTCAGATCAAACTGTGTTCCTTGGAATTTGTTACAACTGAAATGCCTAGTGCCAAATGCCAGCCAGATGCATCCAAGTCCACAGTCAATCCAGGGCTGCCCTGAGACACGTCACTGCTGCTCTCATTTCTTGCGATTCTTTTTCCTTTCCCACAAAAAGGCAGTTCCAAAAGCTCTTTAAACCTTACTGTCCTCCCTGCCCCCTTTTGCTGCTGTTGTTGGGGGAAGGAGGTAGCAGAGGGAGAGTCTGAACAAAGATAGCAGAATCTGGCTAGGAATTTGATTATTAACCCCACTTTCCCTCCGGAGGGCCTAGGGGTGAGGTTTTAGCTGTTGGGTTTTATCAGTTCCGGGGCCCACTTTCTGCAGCAGGTATCTGTGGTAGCTGATACTGAGGTTGCAAACTCACATAAATGCGAACTGGGCTCAGGAAGCTAAAGGTGAGGGAGGGAGGGAGCAACTGGACAGTGGTGGGCTGGACACTGCTTGCTTCTCACGGAACATTCTAACATTTGAAGAGAAACTAGAGGTCTGAAATTTTACCTAATTACCTCTCCCATTTTTAAAATTTTGCTAATGGATTCATTAGTTTTTGTTACCGCATGAGGGCTGAGCTGGTTGTATTTGGCTAGACCTGTCCTGTGGGTGGCCAGGTTTGATCTCTGGTCTGCATCTCGTCCAGGGCAAAAGGCTTGCTGGGGATGTTGTTTGATACCTAGGCAGCACCTGTGTTTCTGGCTTCCTTCCTAATAGAGCCTTGGCTTTGTAGAGGTGTCTACCTTCCTCCATGAAGCCGAGCTCTAGGATAGTCTTTCTTTGCCTTGCAGCTTATTAGAGATTGGTTCAAGACTGGTCATATGATCTCTATCCAGTGGGCCCTTTCTGGGAAAGCTGGGTGTGTCCTTGTAGCCTGAGTGGCTGTGTTGGCACTGCCTGCCCTGGGTGTGTCCAGGATGTGCTGCCCACAGCTGTTGACCTGCTGAGGGTGAAGTCAAGGTTGAAGAGGTGGAAAGGGAAGAACCTGGGTTCTTGCTGGCATCCTGGAGCTGCTGAATTAGCTGGCTGTGAAAGCCTGGCCTGCCTTTGGACTTCCACTGTGTAAGATAATAAATTCTTTACTGCCTATAGCAGGATGAGTCTGCCTGAGAAGCAGGCTAGGGGAGAGACCCCAGTCCATTCCTAGACCTCATGAACTGTTGGTGATAAGAATTCCTTCCCAGATGCCAGGCTGGGCTGTCTCCAATTCACAGCTAGATAATGGTAGGATTTTATCCTATGTCTTTACACTGATCCCTTGTTATTGGCCCTTTGGAGGATTATCCAAGATAATACTCTGGTCCTTCTGTTGAGAAGAAAGCTCTGGGCTCAATGGGGAAGAGCATGATCACTTACATCTGCCCTGGTGGCTCAGCCTGAGGAGTGGTAGGAGTGCCACGTGTTTGTCACCCACGGTTTCAGGTTAGGGAGCCTGAACATGATACTGATGCCTTTGAGCTCTACAGAGGGTTAGGTACGATTAACACTAACTAAACTATGGCCTCTTGTCCTTGGCAAAAATTATTCTTCAGAATCGTATGCCTTCATTATCAAAGGAGGCTCGCTCTTCATGGAAAGGCTGAGTTGTATTTAGAAGAATCCAAAAATTTCGGCTCTTAAAAAAGGACAAAGCAGAAAGCATTTGTTGTCCAGCAACTTAAAGCACCCCACATCTCTAAGCATTCTACATATTCTCGTTATTTTAAAATAAGAAGTAACATTGCATTTTAAGAGGATCTGTTTTTAATTTCTGTTACTTTATGCGGGTTATTCTTCCCACTCCTTTTCAATTAATTAAAAATTAAAGATTGTTCTTTATAAGACTGCCCTTTTTATAATGCAGATAAGTTTGGATCATACAAAATTTATTTTCACACTTAAATATGTTTATTAGTATTTGGTGTGGAAAGTTTGTGAGGTGTGTGCTAAAGAGCCTCAAGCCTTATGTCACGCCGCCTGAGTTTGAATCCCAGCTCTGCGACTTAATGGCAAATCACTTAATTTCTTTATGCCTTAGTTTCCTAATCTGTAAAATGAGAGTAATTATAGTACTGACACTGTAGGAATGGGAGGCTTAATTTAATACTTTTAAAATGCCTGGCACACTGTGAGTGCCTATGTGGGGTCACTTTGTGCATATTCAAAATAACAGCAATAAAATCTGCAGTACTGGGCGGCACCTGTGGTTCAAAGGAGTAGGGCACTGGCCCTGTATACCAGAGGTGGCAGGTTCAAACCCTGCCCCTGTCAAAATCTGCAAAAAAAAAAAAAAAAAAAATCCATATCATCAGAGATTTTAAAAGACTTGAATCATTTGGTAAATGTATCATTACTGTTCCTTAGATTACAAATGATTTATTGCTGGATCTAAAAAATTTCCCTAGGAGGTAAGCTTGGGAAAAGGAGCCTCCATGGGGCAAGGATGCTAGGCTGCAGCCAGCAGTCTTTATAGCAGATGGATAAAGAGATTATAGAGTATGTTTGCCTCCATGGATTTGGCTGTACTCAGGGTGATAGTAAGAACAAACTGGATATTCACTTAAGAGCTCAACACCAAAGCATATGCAGCATTTGATAAGACACACACGTCTCTATTAAGTGACCATTCCTTTCACAGGTAGGTAGTTCTCTTGTTTCATTCACTTAACACTTTTTATTCTCTCCTGGTGTCATTCTTTTTCTGAATGGCAAAAGCAAGGTTTTATACTAGTACCTTAATCATCTCATAATTGTTGAAAGCGTCAGATTTAAAAGCCAATAAAACCTGGTCTCAAACTCTGGAGACATCATGTACTGCTGGGACCTTTGAGGATGTTATTCCATTTGTCTTGGGGCCAGTCTTCTCACCTGTAAAATGGGGGTAGCCATCCCTTAGAACCTCTTTCTGCAGATCAAATGGAATTAGGTATGTAAAGTGCATTTCTCATCATTTTTAATTGTCTTTTTTTTTTTCCTGCTCTATTTCTAAGCACTATCTTGGCTACCAAGTCAGAAAACTTGAAAGCTTTCTTGGAATGGAAATGTGGATTTTTTTTCCACACATAATAGAATGTGACATTTTTTTGCAGATTTTTCTGGTCGTGTTTTCTGAGAAGGGAACTTATTTAGAAGGAAAGAACAATTTTTGTTTCATTAGTAACTACATGTTTCTAGTGGGCCTTTAGTTTATTTGGAGCTGTTTTCCTGAAATTTGTGGGTGAATTACAGCAGGGGTTGGCAAACTTTTTCTGTAAAGAGACAGATAGTAGATGGTTTTGGCTTTGCAGGCCATATGTCTGAGTTGGACTGACTTGCTGCCTTGTACGTCAGAAGTAGCCACGAACAATACATCAACGCACGGGCGTGGCTGTGTGCCCACAAACTTTTATTTAGGGACACTGAAATTTGAATTTCATGTGCATTTCGTGTGTCACAATATATTCTTTTGATTTCTCTCCCCAACTATTTAAAAACGTAAAAACCATTCTCTGCCTAAGGACCATACAAAAAAAGAGGTAGCAGGTGGAGGTACCTTTGACCCCTGCATCAAGGTTTAGATACTACATGGCAGTGTATGATCCGTGTAGTTGAGAAGGCTCTCATTTAAAGAGCTTGCCTGGTGAGCGTCTTGGAATGTGAAGCATCTCTCTGTAACATTGGTTGGGACTCTGCAATTCGCTCAGGTTGAGAACTTTTCTTGGATGGCCTATGCCCAGAGTGAGATGCACGTGTGCTTCCCGTTCAGTTCCAGGTAGTTCTGGGCAGTACAGAGCTTGGGGCTTATTTCCAGTTAGCGGTGTTAGCTCCCTGAGCCCAGGTAGCTGCTGGGCTTGAAATGCCTGATTGCCTCCCTGAAAAGCTGTTAACTTCACCCCTTTTGAAAGGATCCTCAGCTTTCTGCATTCTCCAGCCTGTTTTGTTCCCTTGCCCCCCCCCCCCCCTTCTCTACATTAAAGGTGCATTAGTGTATTCTCAGTGCAACACTTTAGAGTTCTTGGAATGGGCAGAGAGCAGTTATATCCCACAATAGCAGGATAATCAATGGAAAGAGATAGATTGCCAGGTTGTAAATCATGTGAGAGAATTTGATGATATCAGCTTCAGGGGAATGGGATCCTATTACTTGTTCTGAATTCTCTGGTTCCTAGAATTAATTAATTTTTTTTTTTTTTTTTTTTTTTTTTTTGGTGGTTGTAATCATTAGGTGGAACAGCTTTTACTGTGAACCCCAGGACGACAAAGGACAGCTCAGCTTTGTCCCGCATATTCCACCCCTTCCATGCCTTCCTGTCTGTGCTTACTTCAGATGGGAAATGCTTTGTGTGTAGCCACACTCAGCACAGCAGAGTGGTTTACACTTAGACTGTCAAAGAGTCAAAAGAGCATTTATCAGTCCATATTCAAAAGTGAAGAAAATCACGCCCTTTTAGGACACTCAAAAAAGTAGCAGCATCCTAGCAAATGCATTTGCCAGCAATCGGAAGCAAAGGGCTTTTTTCTATTTTTAAGAGAAATAAATTGTGTCTTTTACTTTCTGACTTAATGCAGAGAGATGAAAATATGCTAAAAACATGTTTTTTAAAAAGACATAAACCAGAGACATTTTGGAACCTTTTCATCTAGCAAAGCCAGCTTCCCTTTAAGCAAAGCATCAGGATTGCTTCAATATTTAGGTATTAATATTCCCTTGTGGCTCAATCAGCTCTTTGAAAATGAATTTCTCCGTACTGCTGTCACAATTAAAGAAAGACATGCTGAGGTGAAGGGGAATTTGTGTGTTTCTTAGATTGGAAGGATGTGTTGAGTGAAACGAACATTCTTTCAAGGTTAAATTATCTATTTAAAACCCTTCCAATTACAGTGCCAGGTACAATCTTTGATGAGATTCAGGGAGAACAAATGAGTTAATCTGTGCGTGTGAGAGCGAGAGAGCGAGAGAGATATTCTCTTTGTATGAAGGAAAGCTATGAAATTAGAATGAACTGGATATTATGGGGCAGGAAATGGTTACATAAACTGAACATGGTGTAGTCTCAACTTTAAAGCATGAAACTCTTTACTGGGTTATTGAAGGCCTCATAAAGACAGAGGGTAGGGGTGGTTTTGTTACTGTAGTGCTTTTTCTTTTCCAAGAGTCAGATGACCAGACTAGAAAACCATTAGTGATATACCATGACTTGTATATTGAATCTAATTCAAGGAATTTAGATGGCAAATACAGTTTTACTTTAACAGGTGGTTTCATGGCGTGGCTTCCTAGAATAATCACCCAAGTGCTGTAAGCTTTGCCTCTGAAATCTTGAGTGTCTCTAACCAGTCCTTTCTACGTCTTCTGCTATTGCATGGTAAACCACTGTCCTCCTTGAGTTAAAGTATAGTGACAGGCCTCTAGGTGGTTACCATGCTTTTTTTAGAAACATTTTCTTGTTAACACATTAAAAAATCCACACTTTTACCGGTGGACCTGCCTCTGCCTCTCACCTCTTCCCTTGCGTTCGCCACTTACACACCAGCTCCAGCCTTCACAACTGGGATGGTTCATCAGGCCTGGTTCCAGCTGGCTTCACCCTCCCTCACTGTTAATTGCTTGGGCTATTGCCTTGAGGGTACAGTAGTTGTAGACCCTGGAGCCAAACTGGTGGGTTCAAATCCTGGCTGAGCTGCTGACCAATCCTGGGACCTCAGGTGAGTTTTCTTGTCTTTTTTATTTTTTGAGACAGAGTCTTACTTTGTCACTCTTGGTAGAGTGCTGTGGTATCACAGCTCGCAACCTCAAACTCTTGGGCTTTTGCCTCAGCCTCCCAAGTAACTGGGACTACGGGTGCCCACCACAACACCCAGCTATTTTTAGAGATGGGTGTTGCTCTTGCTAAAGCTGATCTAGAACTTGTGAGCTCAAACTATCCACCCGCTTTGGCCTCCCAGAATGCTGGGATTATAGGCATGAGCCACAGTGCCTGGGCGAATTTCCTCATCTTTAAGTTAGGCATAATAATAATAATTCTAATTTTAATAATACTTGTAATGCTACTTAAGTTTGTGTTGAGGAATACATGAGTTAAAATACAAAAAGAATTCAGACCATTGCTTTGCACTCAGTAAGCACTGTATATTGTAAAAGCTGGCACTGTTTTATTGTAAAATCAACACCATAATTATTATGTCTGCCCCTTGGATTTGTAAGTGGCATGTCTGTGTCTTTGGACAGCTCAGCTCAAGTGCCTTTCTGAGTGAGCATCCCCACCAAAGGCCTCATAATGGAAAAAACCTACCCTGTCCTTATGTACCATGCACTCTACCCATTATAGGTTAACAAAAAATACAGGAAAGAAATTGCAACTACAACATAGACGAACCCCCCTTTCCCCCAGCCTGGGGGATGCCTTGTCACCTCTGGACACATGAATGTGTTTTCATGTCCTACAAACAAGGATGTTCTCCTAGAGTACTGTATTAATTAATTAATTTTCCCATCAAAATTGGGAAATTACCTTTGATTCAGCACTACTTTCTAATCCTCAGAGTCCATTCAAATATACCCTGATTATCCCAGTCACAAAAGCAGCCATTTAGGATCATGTGTCTGTTGTTAGTCTGTGTCAGGTCTGGAACAGTGCATCTGTCCCACAGCACGTTGGACCACTTCCACGTGGACACCCTCTTCACCTCCATTAGACACGGACACTCCACGATCAGCACTTCTTTCTGCCATGTGTGGACACCCTCGTCATCCCACTAGGCCACCCCTTCTGAACAAATGGCACCTTTGTGCAGAATAAGCCATGCCTTCCTCCCGGTGTACAGCAGCCTTGGGTGTGGGATGAGACACAGTTGTTTGGGGTTTCTCACCCGTGGCCTTGGGTGTGGGATGAGACACAGTTGTTTGGGGTTTCTCACCCATGGCCTTGGGTGTGGGATGAGACACAGTTGTTTGGGGTTTCTCACCCGTGGCCTTGGGTGTGGGATGAGACACAGTTGTTTGGGGTTTTTCACCCATGGCCTTGGGTGGGGGATGAGACACAGTTGTTTGGGGTTTCTCACCCGTGGCCTTGGGTGTGGGATGAGACACAGTTGTTTGGGGTTTCTCATTGTGTCCTTGGGGGGGGATGAGACACAGTTGTTTGGGCTTCTCACATGTGGGAAGGTCCCTGTGTTCCTGGACAGCCATCACTGTGTGCTGTGAAGTCATGCTTCTCAGACTGCCGCATGGCACCTTGCCTTCATTGCTCCTCAGGGGCATAAAGGTGCACAGGACCTTCTATTGGTGTGGATTGTAGATTGTGGCCTTTCTGTGTAGCTCACTCCCTGGTTATCAGGAGCTGGATAAGCGTGGACCTCTATGTAACTTAGCTCAACAGCCAACAAGAGCTGAATAGAGAAAGAGGGGTGCTGTTGGTTTGATGGAAGGATTGGGTACCTGATCCTGGTTTGTATCTGTGGCTAGCTGGATCCCTGCTCTTTTTGGAATTTGAGGGCCAATTCCATATTCTTATAATAAATTCAACCTTGAAATTAAGCTAACAACAGAAGCAAGTCACATGGTCAAGCCCCAAGGGGACAAAGAAGTACAGTGGGTGGGAGTAACTGCAAAGTTGCTTGGCACAGGACTGGGCATGGAGTTGATCTCCCAGTTTATTGTAGAGGTCAACTTGTTTGTCAATGGCTATCTCATTAATACGTACTAAAATCTAAGTGAGGTGTCTCTAGCCAGGGTGTTGACGTTTAATCACTTTTCAATTACTTCCAGATAAAATACTTAGGACCTTGATCTGCATGGTGTACAGGCAATTTAAAAGTGTTCCTCTTGTTGGTGTACAGGCATGGTGTACAGGCAATTTAAAAGTGTTCCTCTGCTTTCTCTTGCCTTCTTGTACATAGGAAGTTTACTTTTAAGGAGGTAGTGTTGGGCTGAATATGGCAGCTCACACCTATTATCCTGGCACTCTGGGAAGATGAGGCAGAAAGATTGCTTGGGCTCAGAAGTTCGAGACCAGCTTGAGCAAAGCGAGACCCCATCGCTACTAAAAATAGAAAAAAATTAGCTGGGCATCCTGGTGAGTGGGTGTGTGTAGTCCCAACTACTTGGAAGGCTGAGGCAGGAGGATTGCTTGAGACCTGATGCCATGGCACTTTAGCCTGGGCCACAGAGTGAGACTGTCTCAAAAAAAAAAAAAGATGATAGTATTAAGCTGCTACAGAACTTCCAAGAACCAGATGGCCTGCATTTCTTTCTTCCTGATTAGCTATAATAGAGCTAATTGTCCAGCTGAGAGAGGTTTAATTTTACAGGCTTACCGGAGAGGCAAGCTTATTGTTCACAGCTTTGCACCCCCTCTTGCCTTCCTTGCCAGAGGCTCTGCTCATGCAGAGGGACCTGAATCTAACACTAAAGAATTTTGGAAGAAGTTGGATTTTTATGGGGAGTCACTGCAGTGGATCAGTATGAAAACATTTCTCTTTAATTCTGTGAGTTCAAGGTGTACCTGTGTTGTTCTGAGATCCTGCATCCTCTGTCTTCTTTGATGTATCACATTTTAAGTGGCTTTGATGGACAGTGGGAATTTGTACAGTGTTTTTCAAATAATGTCTGCATTAATGTCTTGTAGGCAAAGGCCTGATAGCATTGGATTCCATTTTAAGGAATATAATATAAAAATTATCCTGAATTATAAATGTGCAGGGGACACATTATAACTAATTATTAAGCTTACAAAGAGGCCAAGTGGTACTTGGTAAATCTTATTATTTAGCATGGTGGAGAAACTATTTTTGCATCGGTGGAAATATTACACTGAAGCAGTGTGCCTTTTATGCAGAGTAAAGATAATAGTGGCTGGAATGTAGGATCAGCCATGTGCTGCGTGAAAGATGGCAGGCTTAAAAAAAAAAATCCATTCGTATTTCTGGCAAATTGTCTTACCATAATCCACATGCCTTTCTAATTTAAAATATGAAACGTAAATAAAGTTTATACTGAAGTTATGTCCATTAAGAAACTGGAAAATAGTTGAGTCTCACAAGGCTAAAGTCTAACATTAAGGGTGTGTGTGTGTGTGTGTGTGTCCTGCTAACATTTGAATTGTGAATTCACATTGCATTCCCTTGCAAGGATGTGCCATTTTTAATTAAGACTAAAACATGGTGGGGTTTTCTAAATTAGGCCTGATTATAATTGCAGATGGCAATTGAGCTTTTGGAAGCTGGTTTCTTTAACTGTTAAATAAAAATTGTCTTTTTTAGTATTGGTTTGCAGAAGTTCAGCAGTGGTTGTTTAGGGAAAAAAAGATTCACCTTTATTTCTATTAAACTAAATATCACAGTATATCCATCTTCTATGAAGGGATTTGGGTCTGAAGACATTTTTCTTAAGACTTTCCTAACAATTGATCAAATAAAGAATTTTGGTCTATACACCTGAACTTTCTAGAGGCTTTATGTTGACAAATATGGAAAACTCACGATAGATATTTTCTAGGTGTTTTTTCCTCCAATTAGTTATTGAGTCAATGCAATAATAAAGTGGCAGTATTCTTTTTTATTACAAAGAGTTTGTTTGATTGATCATTAGTAGACTTTTAGTAATCAGAGTCAGTGTAGCCTTCTTCTGTTGGGCAGGCAAACTTGATTGAATTCTGTTTTAGAAAGGATCATGGGCATGAGAGTCTGGGTATGTAATGGGTTTCTGTATGGAGTTCCATATAGAGTAGAACCTCTCTAAGTTGACCATCCAGGGGACTGTAACAACCTAGCGAAGAAAACGTATAAGTGGTCAACATACGGAACTAGGCCTCCTATATTGATACCCTCTGTGTGGTGCATGTCCTGTCTATGAAAATTAGGTCAACCTAGGGAGGTGGTCAACTATGGAGGTTCTACTGTATGTACAATTTCTGCCTGTTGACCCACTAGACCAGTGATTTGCAACTAGGACTTTACAATCTTGCCCTCCATCAACAGGCCATTTGGCAATGTTTGGAAACATTTTTTATCGTCAGGATTGAGAGAAGAGTGCCACTGGGATTCAGTAGGTAGAGGCCAGGGATGCTGCTACACATCTGGTAGTGCACAGAACAGCCACCCACAGGAAAGAATTGTCCAATCCAAAACGTCAGCAGTGCAGCTTTTGAGGAACCCAGTGCTACATAGTGAGCCTGTAGTGCCTTCCTTGGTCTCCCACTGTAAGAGTGGGTTGGATTCACCATGGACCTACTGTATTTTATTTTCCCACTTCTGTATTGGTGGGTATCAGTGGGCAGTATTAAATGTGATTTTTCCTTTTCTTTTTCTTTTTTTGGAGACAGAGTCTTCCTTGTCATCCTGGCTAGAGTGGTATAATGGCATCATCATAGCTCACTGCAGCTTCCAACTCCTGGGCTCAAGCCATCCTCCTCCCTCAGCCTCCTGGAGTAGCTGGGATCACAGACATCCACTACCATACCCAGCTAGTTCTTTTGTTTTTTTGTGAAGACAGGGTCTTACTCTTGCTCAGGCTGGTATTGCACTCCTGACCTCCAGTGATTCTCCTGCCATGATTTCCCACAGTGCTAGGATTATAGGCCTGAGCCACCTTGCTTGGACTTATATGTGAATTAGTAAGAAATCATGTTTTCTGGAAAAGGTCAACAAGGAAGGTGAACAGTGTATTAGCAATGTATCAGGCAAGTGGTATCATGGATGGAACCAGAAGTTTGCAGCCGGCTAGGTGTGTGGATTTGTTTATGGGCTTTGGGGACTGCTTTGACCCTGAGGAAGTCTTACCTTTGTTAGAGCAGATGTCACTCCTTAAATGTTAGCTCCTATAAGTGATGAATTCTTTCAAAGGTGCTGATGAAACATCTCAGAAAATAACATCTCACAATTGTGTTACTCCTTCATCCCGAATTCTCCCTAATGAAGATTGGCTATGTACAGCCAGCACTGCTTAATTTTGTTGCATTTTGTATACACTGCTCAGAAAATTAAGAGACCAGGGAACTAGTATTGAGTAGAATAATAAAAGGACTTTCTTGAATGCTGACACTTTTGATGTTTTTTTTTTCCCTGCCTTCCGGGAGTGGAGGAATGGGGAGGAGCGGCGTCTGGAGGAATGGGGAGGAGCGGCGTCTGGAGGAATGGGGAGGAACGCTGTCTGGAGGAATGGGGAGGAGCGGCATCTGGAGGAATGGGGAGGAGCGGCGTCTGGAGGAATGGGGAGGAGCGGCGTCTGGAGGAATGGGGAGGAGCGGCGTCTGGAGGAATGGGGAGGAGCGGCGTCTGGAGGAATGGGGAGGAACGCTGTCTGGAGGAATGGGGAGGAGCGGCGTCTGGAGGAATGGGGAGGAGCGGCGTCTGGAGGAATGGGGAGGAGCGGCGTCTGGAGGAATGGGGAGGAGCGACGTCTGGGGGCTTATAAACAGCTGATAACAACAGGCTTCATTTACATTTTGTAGCTTGTGGAGCCCCCTCCTTCCAGCACACGCATAGGGAATTGAAATTGCAGTTTGCCTATTATGTGTTGGCAGTAATCTTTCAAAAAAATTTTTATGTCTCAAATCAGGCAGCCAACAGCAGTAGCCAGTGATATATGGGGCTATTGATGTGAATTGAATTTGCTGAGGGAAAATGGGATTTGGTTGCTGTATGAACTCATAATGAGGGAGCCCCACAGATTTGTAATGGTCAGCCATTGATTGTGCCCAGAATGAGCTAGGAATTAAATACCTTTTGAGGAGAGTCTGAAATGAAACTAGAGAGATTTTTTTTTTTTTCAACTTCAACAAATGAAGTTGTTCTAAAGTCATGTCATTTGGTTTGGCAGTGGAAGATGCTTGAAGTTAATAGTTAATTCTTTTAATGAGTTTAGAATATTCAATCAGTAGTCTTCATTGATACTATTGTCTTATCAGTAAAAAAATCGGGAGCCATGTCCCCAATATATAGATATGTGTGTATTTTTATTATGCGTATGTGTTCTTATACTAAAATCGTATGTAAATTGTAAAACATTAAAGATGTAAAGTGTCTAGGCACGGTAGACCATGCCTGTAATTCTAGTAATGGGAGGCTGAGACAGGAGGATTGCTTGAGCCCAGGAGTTGGAGGTTGCAGTGACTATGACGATGCTCCTGCACTGCAGCCTGGCCAACAGACTCTGTGTCTTTAAAAAAAAGTTAAGCATGTAGTCACAACTACTATGGATACGAGGGTTAACTATTTTTCCTCGTGTCCTCAATGAATTGTCTTGTGCATTCTGGGTGCTCCATGCTGGAAATGACAGGTGCTAATACTACCTTACGTGACAGTGTCAGGCCCTGGAGAATATCGGGCTGCCTTTCCTTCCATCCTTCAGGCATCTTGCTAAAATTTAATTGACTTAATCTTGAATCTTTACTATGATTATGTGGTGTGAGCTGTAGATACTAAACATTCAGAAGTGATTCTTCTTCAGAGGTGTGAGGTGTAAGCTGGAAATAGATTGTCAACTAAAACCTACTTCTTATGTTTTACCTGGATACTTTGCCTTAGCAGTTTACATCCTGATTCATCTCAGTACTTTAACTTTTTCCCCCTTCCTCCTTCCCTCTCTCTCTCACTTACTCTTTCACTCTCTTCTTCCTTAGTGCCAGGATAGGCTGGGGACACACAATATGTTCCAAATGTGTTTCTTCTCTGAGGTCAATTAGAGTTTGTGGACTAGAGTATGAGATTTGATGGCCAGGTACAATTGTTCACACCTGTAATCCTAGCACTGTGAGAGGTCAAGGTAGGAGGATTGCTTGGTGCCAGGAGTTGGAAACCAGACTGAGCAAGAGCAAGACTGCGTCTCTACAAAAAATAGAAAAATTAGTCGGGCGTTGTGCCAGGCGCCTGTAGTTCCAGGTACTCGGGAGGCTCAGTCAGGAAGATCGCTTGGCCCCAGGAGTTTGACACTACAGAAAGCTGTCGCGATGGCACTGTACTCAAGCCTGGGCAAAAGAGAGAGATCCTATCTCCAAAAAAAGGGAGGGAGAAGCTGGAGTTAGAATAATTACAGTATTTGAATAAGTGAATGAATTAATCAATGGATTTATCCTTCAGGCTGAACTGTGCTGGTTAGGTGATCTTAGCTGGTTAATTCCTCTGATCTTCTGTTTTCTTATCTGTGAAGTGGAGATCATTGCCAACCCCTGGTTCTCTACATAATTAAGTAGGGTGTATATGAAATAGCCAGCACAGGGTATGGCATTGTATAAATGCTCATTTAATTTTGGTTCATTTATTCTCTCAGCAGTCTGTTTTTCTTGGAAGTCTTGAAACTATTTCTCGAAAGTCTTCACTTAATCTCAGAGCATCTTATATGCTAAGATGAACAGATGGTACAGTATTTGCTGGGCACAGATCATTCATTTAGGTGTTCTTTCTTTCCTCCACTAAGTTAAGTTTCTGGAGGTTAGAAACCAAGTTTAAACTTTTTTTGTGGTTGACTTTCTTGCCTCTCTCCCCGACACCTTGTTCAGCAGGTAGTCAAAGAATTTTTAGTTTCAGGTAAAAAGGCATTTTTGTGTTTCTCAAACCTTAGTTTTTGGTTGAAGCAGAAGACTTGCTTTGAAATTACAGAAGGTAGCCGAGGAGGGGGGAGCTGGAAGGATTTCAGGAAGGAGAGTTAGCTAATTGTAATTAGTGCCTAACAGAAGCTGGTATGTTTTTGTAGTTCTCTGTTGTCAGTCACTTTGGATGATAATTTTTCTGCTATTATTTTTAAGTGACAGATTGCAGTACGTATTTTAGGACCTGCCACCCATTTTGATTTGAAAGATTATGTTGTCGGATTTTTAGACACTGCAGGTAAAGACCTAATTTTACTAAATAAGAGAGACCTATGAATCTTGTAAATTATTTTCCTCTTGCAACTGAAAGTGTTTGTCTCTGATTTATTATACAAATAATTGTAAATCCTGTAACTGAGCAAAGTAAAACTTTGCACGTGTTTTAGAACTTGTTTTCTGGTTTCGAGCATTCAGTAATAGTCTTACCTTGATAGAGAAGAAGTTTAAATTGTGTGGATTACTGAGCAGAGATGAAGAGATACATATTTTGGTTATTTCCAGCTAGTAGCTGCTTCTTAACGAATCAGATTAAGACTCTTTGCTTTTTGCCAAGTTGTCTTTCGGAAGGCACATTTTCATCCTAAATATAATAAAGGAAGAATATTATTTTCCTGCTTTTAGTGAAAGTAATAATGTCCTTATTTTTGTGTTCAGACATCACCCTGTGAACAAGGGGGACTAATTTCACACTATATATCTAGTATTAGGGAAATACGTCACATGCTTTTTCACTAGATACAACAGGGTGTCCTTGGTTGTGAATAGATTATGACTGACTTTAAGTCAAAATTTGAATTTGGAAGGGTACTATGCAATTTTTTCTTGGGGTGAAGGAATCATGACCCCCCGATTATCCTTATGACATAATGATGGCTTGGAAAGAGCAGTAACCAGGACAGGGGCAAGTAAAGGCCAATTGGTGTTGGGTTGAGTTGGTCTATACCTTGTTTTGTTTTGGGAGACAGCATTCCCCAAACTTAGATTCCTCCCTGGAAATGATTCTGATTGGCTGGGCTGGGGAGGACAGGAGGCCAGCATGGGTAAGGCAGAAGAAAAGTGGGGGACTAGAACATGGAGAAGTGAGGGGAAAGGGCCATGAGGCTAATTACAGCTAATTTCTATCTTTTAAGGTTAATCTAGGACAGGGCTTTGATCATAGAGTGATCAAATGTTTTCAAATGTTGGGTCAAGAAGGGGCTCCTACATGTCTTACAAAGCTGGGGGCACGAGTGAGTGTATAAGAGGTAGGTAGGTATAGCTGGGACTGCAACTGGATCCTCCCCTGGCTAGTTTTTTTTCCCCCACCTTTGTACCAGGCTAGGGAACATGGTTCCTGTGTGAGGCTATCTAAAATTGGGAAAGAATATCACTTTCCTTTAGTACAGATAAAGTGTTGACAATGTTGTAGACTGGATGCCTATAAGCATGGGCTTCCTATAATTGGATAAAGAGGACACAAAGAAATCTTTCCGTTGTTGTTTTAGAAGGAAAGCACAGGGCAGCCTGTGAAAGGCTTTACCTATTAGGATTGTAAATGCACTTGAAGATACAAAACATCCAGAGGAAAAGCAGAGGTCTAAGTGGCGGTGGTTCACACCTGCAGTCCTAGCACTCTGGGAGGCCGAGGTGGATGGATCACTTGAGCTGAGGAGTTCCAGAACAGCCTGAGCAAGAGTGAGCCCTTGTCTCTAAAAATAGCCAGGTGTTGTGGCAGTCACCTGTAGTCCTAGCTACTCAGGAGGCTAGGCAAGAGGATTGCTTGAGCCCGATAGTTTGAGGTTGCTGTGAGCTGTGATGCTATGGCACTCTACCAGTGTAGAGTACTACTCTGTCTCAAAAAGAAAAGAAAAAAAAGAAAGAAAGAAGGAAATTCTGTTGTTTAGGGGGCATGTCAGAGGTTCTGCAACCTTACTACTATCTTGGATTCATGTGCTCAAAGGTTCTACATTTACCTTAAAATTCAAAAAGAGAAACCAGGGAGCTTAGGAGCAGCTTAAAACCTTGTCCAACTCCTTTTCACTTAGGCCCACCCCTTAATAAAGGTTTTGGGTTTCCTGAGAGTGGAGTGTAGCATGGTGGTTCCTATTCCCAGTGGGTTTGGGATTAAGAGATTGAGACTCTGTCTCAAAAAAAAACAAAACAAAACAAACAAAAAAAACTACTTCTTCATGAAAAATTGCCCCCTGCCCTCCCAAAATCTGTCCTGTTGTATGAATGACTTTTTAGTTTATATCTGCAGGTTCTGGGAGCCAAAGGCTTATAAAGTGGCCAGTACTTTCTTCTTCTTTTTTTTGGTGAGACAGAGTCTTACTCTGTCACTGTGTGTAGAGTGCTGTGCCATTATAGGTCACAGCAACCTCAAACTCCTGGGCCCAAGCAATTCTCTTGCCTTAGCCTCCCAAGTCGCTGGGATTATAGGCACCCACCACATACACGCCTGGCTAAGGGGGCCATTACCTTTCAAGCTACAGTTTTAGAATGTTAATTACCAGCTCTTATGATGCTCTTGGATTTGGGTATTTACTTGGGTGGGTTTCAAGCCCATGAACAGTTAATACAAGGGTCAATTGTTATTATATATTCTTTAGAATAAATTTCTTTGTTCTTGGTGAATTTACTGGTCGTTGGGATCCTAGAACATCATACCAAAGATGTACCCCATAGACAACCAAGACAATCTGCTTCAAGGGCATTTGAAGTGTCTGACAATTCAGCCTTCAAAATAAGTTCATTAAGGGGGGAGGTTACTTGTTTAAATCACATTCTATGTTTAAAAATATAAAAATGCTGAAGTTTCTACTATTGTAGAACTTCCTCCACTACATTTAAATTTTGAACCCAGTATTCTTACAGCTGCTTTTTTTTTCTTTGAAAATATTTCCAGCATTGAGACCATTACCGTTTGAGTGAAGCAGAATAGTTTATGCATTAAATAAATAACTTCTGTCCCAACAGGGTTTTTTTGAAGATCAGTTTTAGGCGACATTATGTGTTCATAGGGGCTTCTCTTCAAGTAAAAAGCATAATTGAAATACAGCTGAATAGGAATCAAGAGTGTGATTCAAGTGTAAGGTAAAATTGATGACATCTCTTACTGCTTTATAGATGAATTACTTTATGGTGGCCTATTTCCCGATAAAGCTTTTAAAAACTAAAAATGCATTATTCTATGCTCTTAATTGTACATCCTGACAGCAGCAAAAAGAAAAGCCTGTTGTTTTGTTAGTTTTTTTTTTTTTTAACCCTCCCTTAACAGTGATGGTAGAAATTGCTTATGCTTGAAAATCTGTATTTGCCTGCTGGCGTGCCATTAAAAAAGGGGTTTGGTATCCTGAATTCCATTTTTCATTGAACCTAAGACCTAAGGGGTTACGTTTCCCATACTGGCTGAATGTGGAATGGATAGGTGACTTGAATGTGGCCTTTTTCACTTAGAGAATTACCATTCATAACCACCTATGGCAAGGAATTGGAATGTTTGGATGTGAGATAAGATGAAGGTTTGAGGGTGAGCTCTGTCTCCATCCACCAAGTTATTGGCTGTGTCAGAATCACACTCCAAGCCAGGGAAGGAAGATTGCCACTCTTGACTGTAGCCGCAGACATCCTACTGTTGGGTGCCCAAAGCGGGCAGATTTCTCAACTTTCCAGCAGTGTCAGGAGTAAAGGCTGATGGGGAGAAGGGTAAGGACTGTGGGAAGGAGGCAGGGGAAGGGGTGTGCCATGGCTGCTTGGCAAATCGTTAGAGGCATTTTACATTTGTCATCCGATTTCATTTCTATAACCACATGACTACCTGTGATGTATTCTTGGAAAAACAGCACCTCAGATGAAGCTTCTAGTTCAAATGTTGAGGACAGAGCATGATGTAAAATGATACACCTGGGATGCAATTGACAAAACCCACAATGAGAGGAATTCAACACTGTATGAACAGCTAAAAGAGGCAGAGAAACACCTTTGGATTGAAAGAGGTTTAATAGATGCATCACCCAAATGCAGCTTGTGGAGTTTGGATCCAGATTTTAACAAATCAATGTTAAAATTTTTTTTTAATAGGGAAATTTGGATAATGGATGTTATCTGATTTGTGGCCTTATTGCCACTTTTTAGGTGTAGACAAGATAATACTGTTGGAATTATTTAAAAGAGTCCTTATCTTTTAGTGACACATGCTGAATTAGTTATAGGCGAAATGATTATATCAGGAATTTACTTTAAGATAATTAAGTTGGAGTCAGGAGTGGGTCAGGGTAAAAAGAGGTAAGATTTGCCATATGTGATGTGTTAATTGTTGAAAGTAGGGGATGGGTATGTAGGGACTCTTCTATCTTCGAATGTTGGACATTTTCATAATAGAAAGTTAACAAATAATAAGCACTTACCTGCGTCTTGTCCTTCATGATGGCTGCTGACTTTATAAGGCCTGTTTCTTTTTAAGTATTCTTGGGGTAATGAATATTTAAATATATAACCTTTTTACCTCAAAGTAATCTAAGTATAAACATGGTCACTAACTGGAGCAACTGAGCCTTGCAGAATTGACACGTTTTGTTTAATGACCCATTTTTCTTTATTTGAACTCAGCCCTATGGAATACAGGGGATGTTTTATTCATCAGACTCTTCACTTTTTTTTTAATGTTAGGATGCTTTTGTAGGAATTAGCAGATGTTTAATTATCAGTGGGAGGATTCTTTATTTGCTGAATGCAGTAGAAAGTCATTAAAAGAAGTCTGAAATATGAAAGAATCAAATGGTGGGAAAACTTGGGGGAAATGAGTAAATCTGTTCTCTCGTGTCCTGGGTTTATTAAGGTCAAGTGAGGTGTGGTTTAATGTTTTGCAGCTTCATTATAAACAGAGCCAAAGGAAAAATCTTTCTGCCCTTTGGTCAGACATTCCTAAGTGAAGAGAACACCAGCTAAAGTGAAACAGTGCCAAGGTTTTTCAGTCATTTCTTAAACCTCAAGTTTAGTTAATTGAGATAAGCCAGGATTTATTGACAGATTTATCCCAGTCTCAGCAATAAGGCCTTATTTTCATTTTTGCATTTTCTTTCATACAGCAAGTGTATTTTGGAGTGTCTACTGTGTATTGACCTGTGTGCTAGGGACTGGGGAATAAGACCCAAGAATTCCGTGTATTTTGCTCTTTGGTCTAACTTGAATGTAAATTGTCTTCTTCACATCCCCACCCTTCTCTTTTCTTGTTACCTCTGTCTTTTTCTAGCAACATTGCCCTGTCAACTTCTAATGACGTGGATTTGGGGGAAAGGTGTGGTTATGTTGAAGCACTTTGGAGGTGGAGTGATGGAGGGGGAGGTGAATAGCTGCTCTGACCCAATGCCTTGTACTATGTGAAGATATGTCTAACTTATTCCAGCCCCCAAATGCCTTGTACTATGTGAAGATATGTCTAACTTATTCCAGTTATTCCTGGAATAAGATATGTCTAACTTATTCCAGTATTCCTGTCTGACCCAATGCCTTGTACTATGTGAAGATATGTCTAACTTATTCCAGCCCCCAAATCCTGCAAGTTAAGAATTATTCCCACTTTATAAGACGGGAAAAGAAACACAGTTTAAATAACTTGATCTTTGTTGTCCTGTGTAAAACTTCTGTAACAAACAAACCATACCCCGTTTCCAGGGCAGTAGATAACAGGGGCAATTTTATAGTGAAACATCTGCCATTTATTTTCTGCGTGACTTTACTTTTTACTGATTTGGTATAGGAAGTTGAGGGGCAGGTAGGAAGCAGAGGCATATGTGGCTTCAAGCAGTCCCTGGAGGACATCTGCAGGAACGTCACAGGTCCCTAAATTAGATTTTTACATCACCTATTTTGAGGGTAAAAGAGGGGCCTCGGAAGGACAGAGAGAGACACCGTGAAATGATTTGCCTTGTTCTTCCTCTGTATTGCTTCTTTGTTTTAAACACCAAGTTGCAGAAGGCTCCATGGTGTGATAAAGAGAGTTCTTTATGAAGAAAGCTCCTTGCCAGCCGTAGGCAGTGACAGGTAGGCGCTAGTTTCCGAGGCCTTGTAACTGATATTACTGCTGTGGTCTCAGGTAAGAAGGCAATAAAAAGGCTGAAGGTTTACTGTAGGTTCTTCGGGAGGCCGTGGAGTTTGTGAAGTAATAATAAAAGAGATTCCTCTTGGTGTCTTGCCTGCAGGCTGTTGATGTTATCTGCAGTTAAAAGTGTACACAGCTTCAGCCTTAGGCTCTTTGCTCTTTTGCCTTTCAAGGGCTCTTTTGTCAGGCTGATGAGCCATCCTGCCAGGAGTGAAGTCCACTATTAAATCCAAATGTTTGCTAAACAGAAGATGGATGGAGAGAGCTTTTTCAAGCACCGTACCATAAATTATGGAGAAGTTAACTTGGGTTGCCCTAGTGTGCCCCAGTGACACCGGGTGCCAGTTTATGACTGCGAAGTGCGTGAAGGTGGGGTTTCTTGGTCATAGAGTTGGAGGAGTGTGCTTTAAATGGATGTTTTTTTTTTTTTTTTTCTGAGCTGATTTATTTATATTTTTAAATTTGTATTTGTTTATTTATTTGAGACAGTGTCTCACTCTGTCCGCCTGGGCAGAGCGAGACAGTGTCTCACTCTGTCCGCCTGGGCAGAGCGCTTTAGCATCATAGCTCACAACAAATCTCAAACTCTTGGGTTTGAGCAATCTTCCTGTGTCAGCCTCCTGAGTAGGTGGGACTACTGGCTGCTGCCACCACATGCCTGGCTAGTTTTCTGTTTTTAGTAGTGACAGGGTCTCACCCTGGGCTCAGGCTGGTCTCTTACTCCTGAGCTCATGCAATTCACCCTCCTCGACCTCCCAGAGTGCTAGGATTATAGGCGTGAGCCACCTCACCTGGCCGAAATGGATATTTGGATGATATTGGCATGAAATAAAACGATGAGGAAGGAACTGTAGACCTGC
Source organism: Loris lydekkerianus (assembly GCA_963574355.1). Lineage (NCBI taxonomy): Eukaryota > Metazoa > Chordata > Mammalia > Primates > Lorisidae > Loris > Loris lydekkerianus. The sequence continues at coordinate 22,563 of CAUYPK010139247.1, forward strand.
TTCCTGGACCTTATTCTGGGTCTTTTTTTATGGAGATGTTGGCTAAAGGAAATTTTGAGATAAACATTCCCTTAAAGATGTTGTCAGGAACTTGAGTGAATTCACGAATGTAACGAGAACAAATTCCACCAATTTGGCTTCTGCCTTCCTCTGTGAATATGAAAACCACATAGAAATAAAACTTTCAGGTTTTCTTTAGTGTTTTAAGCACTAAGTTTTAAAAACCTAGTTAATACTTTAGTATACTGTGCTCTCCTAGTAATAATGATATTATTTCCTGTCCTCTTCCCCACAGTGGGAAAGAAGAGGTTACTGTCTGTCTTTGGGGAGCTCTTTCAGGGATCTTTCTAAAGACTGAGCTGAAGGAAGCTTTTGGGTCAGCTGACATTCATTGTATAGCCTTTGTAGTTTGGCATCGTTCAAAATATTTATCATCTTAAGTCTCTTTGACAGTAAGGGAAGAAAGACATATACTTTCCCCAAAGTACTGTTCTAATTGTCAGCTACTTAAAAAAATGTATCTTTAGGATTAACTAAAATTCACATGTTCAGAATTATTGGAAGCAAGGAACTGTTAATTGGGATTGAGGAATCAAAACTGAACCTTGTAGTTTTACTACCTTGAAATTGTACAGTAAAAAAAGATGGCTAGCAATTTCTTGCCGGGTGTAAAATATTTTCCAGACGTGCTAAGTGAGTATAAGTGTCTTCTCTTTTTCACGGTTTTATATCCCAGGGTTTCAATTATCCACATTCAACTGCAATCCAAAAACAGGTGAGTATAGTACAATAAAATATTTTGAGAGAGACACCCAGGCTGTATTCATGTGATGTTTATTACAGCTGTTGTTACAATTGTTCTCTTTAATCTCTTACTGTGCCTACTTCATAAATTAAGCTTAGTCATAGATATGTATGTATAGGGAAATCATAATATATATTCTGTTTATTTGATACCCTACATAGTTTAGGAATCTGTAGGGGTTTTGGAACATATCCCCTTTGGATATGGTAAGACTATTAGATATTATTTTCTAAAAATTATATTCGTTATATACAAATCCATGTTGCTCAAGTGTTTGAGCCCTTTGTTTGCATAGGCAGTTTAAATACAATGAAAGTGTTTATTCTGCTCACTTGTTGAGGAGACTATTCTTTTTTTTTTTTAATTTGACACAATCTCACACAGTCACCCTGGTAGAGTGCCATAGTGTCATAGTTCGCAGCAACCTCAAACTCTTGGGCTCAAGTAATCGTCTTGAGTACCTGGGACAACATTCCTGCCACAACGTGCAGCTAATGTTTTTAGTAGAGACGGTGTCTTGAGTTGCTCAGGTTGTCCAACTACCTCAGCCCTCCAGAGAGCTAGGATTACAGGTGTGAGCCACCCTGCCCAGCCTGACAAGATTTTGTCCTTGTTCAGTAGAGAAAAGGTAAATTGCAAGCGTGTGAAAAGCTTTCCTTTGGTTTTTGTGATGAGGCACTAGGGATGCAGGTATGAACAAGATGTGGAACCTCCCTTCAAGGAATTTATAATCTAGTCACCAAGAAAGACATGTAAATAACACTTGCAATAAAATGATGTAGATGCTCTCAAGGAATTGAGAAGACACATAAATAATACTGACAGTACTGGGTAGGAAGTGATCAGGACTAGAGGAGGTAGAAAGATAAAGTGGGACTTGGTTTCCAGAGAAAGAAATGACTTATACTAAGAAGACTAGAGAAGGCCTCAGCGAGGATGATGATGATATTGTATGTTCACCAGCCATTTTCATTTTGCAAAGAGCTTTCGAATACTTCATTTGACAGTCATTTGGAAACTGGGACGCAGTTGTAGTAAATCAGGTAATGGCTCAGGGAGCTAGGGTGACATAGTCTGGGCCATACAGTGAGTGTTGCATGAGCATGCATTTGATTGAGCATTTCTGACCATTTATTCCACAAAGAACCAGAGCGATCAGATGTGATCACATCACTTTCCTTCATTCTTCTCATTCCCCTCCCCTTCCCTGACCATGGCTTGCCATAGAGGGTAAAGCTTTCACTCTGGACTGTGGCCTGCACGCCTCCTCATTGATATGGCTCTTACCTTTCCCTAGCTCTAGCCTCCTTTGCTCATCCTTAATATTGGCTGTTTCAGGACTGCACCAGACTTGTTGCCATTCCAGGTTCTTACACACGCTGTTCCTGTTACATACATAAGCTATCCTTATTACCCCCGTCTTGATTTCGCTCATTGTGAGAATGTCACCTCAAGTTAAGTTTCTCTGACTTTAGATCTAAAACACATCCCACTCTTCCATCAGTCGCCATCTTCCTACCTGTATTATTTTTATTATGGCACTTAACACTATTGGAAGTGATCGTTGTTCATCTATTTGTTTGTTCTCAACTAGAATGCAAGTTTCAGGATGGGGAGTGGCAGGAACATTTTTGTTTATTGCTGTTTTTCCTGTGCCTGGGATGTAGGAAGAACATATGAAGCACTTGCTAAGTATTTATTAATCAAATAAATGAGTCTTTAGTTGCTTAAAGTATAATTCATGTAGTTTTCCAAGAGCTAGAAATGAAAGTCATTGGGATAATTTTATAATATCCAGCTCATAGATTGGAAATTTGGAATTTATTTGGGAGAAAGTGTTGTAAAACAACAATTTTAAATTTCAGTTTTAGATTGTTTGTTGCTAATACATACAAATAGGATGGATTTTTGTGTATTTATCTTATGTCCTACAACGTTGATGAACTACTTACATTATCTCTGATAGTATTTTTTGTGGATGCCTTAGGATTTTCTATATACAAGAATATGCCATCTGCAAATAGACATGGTATACTTCCTTTCCAATCTGCATTTTTTTTTTCTGGCCTCATTGCTTTGCCTAGAACCTTCAGTGTGGAAGTGAATAGAAGTGGCCTTCAGAATAGAGTTGGTAAGATCAGACATCCTTTTCTTGTTTTTCATTTTAGGAGGAAAAGCATGTAGTCTTTTGCCATTGAGTATGATGATAGCTGGGGTTTTTAATTGATTCCCTTTATCAGGTTGAGAACTTTCTCTGTTATTCCTAATTAGCTGAGTTTTATTTTTTCCTTTTTAAATCATGAATTGGTGCTAGATTTTGTCAAATGCTTCTGCGGAAACCTATTTCTTTTTATTGGTAAGTAATATTTGTACATTTTTATGGGTATATATGATATTTTGATAAATGCATACAACGTGTAATATTCAAGTCAGGATGTTTAGGATATTTGTCACCTTGAACATTGAACATTTCAGATCTTTTCCTCTAGCTGTTTTGAAATATACGTTGTATTATTGTTGCCTATAGTCACTCTACTGTCCTGTTGAACGTTAGAGCTTATTCCGTTTATTTAACTGTATATTTTCACCCATTAATCTACCTCTTTCTCTTCATCCCCCATCCCCATACACCCTTCCCAGCCTCTTAGTAACTGTCAATCTACTTTTTACCTCCTTGAGGTCAACATTTTTAGCATATGTGAATGAGAATATGGCAATATTTGTCTTTCTGTGACTGGCCTATTTCACTTACCACAAAGGCCTCCAGTTCCATTCATGCTGCAGGCTTGCAGGGTTTCATTTTTTGTGGTTGAATAGTTTTCCATTAAATATAGGTACGATACTCTCTTTATCCTTTCATCTGTTGATAAATACTTGGTTTGATTCCATATTTCAGCTATTACGAATAGTGCTGTAATAAGCATGCATTTGCAGGTAACGTTCCTTCTTGACCTCCTTCCTGCTCTGCAGAGAGAGGTTGGAGAGTTTTCACATTTTCTCCCTAACTGCCTGCAACAGTATTTGTCACAATGTTAACTTCCAGAGAAGGATGCCTATGCTCATCCTCTGGGAACAATTCTAATGACAGGATATTTCTCTATACATCTCAGAAACAAACTGCTAGAATGTGATGCCATATCTGATATGCACACCATTGCTATGTTTGTTTTTCAGGTGTAATACTGTCACAACACTGTTGAGCGAGCTGATTTCAAGCTGTTGATGTAGTTCAGTCTTTGGCAGTTTTCTAATCTCTCTGACGCTTTAGTGTTTTGATTGCATTCGTTTGCCCTGCAAATAGTCAATGGTGTCAGTGATCTCAACGTGAGAATAATATATATCTAAAGCTTGTATTTGTAATAGACAAGGTTCAAAGGAGAGCCGAGATCTTGTAAAATATACTATGAACTTCTCAGCATGCAGTAAAGACTTCACTAACATTTGTTGTGGCCTGTCAAACAGCCATATTACAGGCATAGTTTGGTTGCCTGGGACCAACTCAACACAATGAGTTGGTGATTAACAACGTGAGAATGAAGGAATGAAGGAAAAGAGAGGACACGTGTAAAATCATACCGTGTTAATTTAGTGATTGCAATAGTTTGAGGCACATTAGGTTTTTGTTGAGAGAATTCTATCATCCAGTATTTTATACCATGCCTTTGTTAAGGTATTAAAATAGCACTAATTTTTTAAAAAGAACTTCTGGGTATTGATTGGAAAATATTATATATGCTCTATTGTTAGGATCCATTTTTAGAATAGGGTCCTGCTGCTTTTAATCAATGAATGCTGGTAGATGGTATTTTTGTTTTAGTAAGAAATCTGTCTGCAGATCATATCTTAAAAATCCTGTTGCAGAAGCCATGAGGAGGGCCTTATCATATTGTTTAGTCCTTACCAAACCACCCTATAAAAGTAGTAATTTATATTATTATTATTACTGACTTTATTGGAAAAAAAAAAAAAAAAAAAAGGAAAAAAACTGAGTCTTAGCCTGATTGTTTCCCTTAGGCTAATGTGGAGTGTGAATTTGGTTCCAGGTAGCCTATTTCCATATTTTGTGTTCTTAAACATATCTTGGTTTATTGACTAATGCTTTAGTCACTTAAATGTTCATCTAATAAATGCTAGAATTTTAGTGCCTTAGAAGTTGTTCCCCATAGCACTTAGCCCTAAATTGAAATGCATCTTTTCACTGTAGTTTTCTTGTCAGTGTTGAATGCTCTGCTTGAATGCTTCCAACACTGGAGAGCTCACTACTTCACCTTGGCAGTCTCTTTCATTGTTGGGTAAGTTCTTCCTGATTTTGAGCCATCCTGAAGGTCAGATTCTCTTTCCCAGCAACTATAGTATAGAGTATTGCTGTTGCTAAACAGACAGACAACTTAAATGCTCCAGTTACTTACTTTTTTTTTTTTTGTGATAGAATTAATAACCATACAGTTCACCAATTTTAAAGTGTTTTCCATATGTTCACCAAGTTGTACAGCAGTCTATTTTAGAACATTTTTATTATACTCAAAGGAAACTGGGTTCCCTTTACCAGCCACTTCCCCACTTCCCCTGAATACCCTACTCCTAAGCAACTACTACCGTATATACTCGAGTATAAGCCGAGTTTTTTCCGGCACAAAATTTGTGCCGAGTTTGGGTTTTTTGGCACAAATTTTGTGCCGGAAAAACTCGGCTTATACTCGAGTATATACGGTAATTACTGTCTCACTTTATAAATTTGCCTATTCTGGACATTTCATTTAATATGGGGCCTTTTGTATCTGGCGTCTTTCACTTCCCCTAATGTTTTAATGTTCATGCATCGTGTAGTATCAGTACTTTATTCATTTTATGGGCAAATAATGGTCCATTGTGTGGATACACCTCATTTTGTTTATCCATTCATTACTTTATGGATAGTGGGGTAGTTTCTACGTTTTGACTATGAATAGTGCTGGTAGAAACATTCATTTCCAGTGCATTTTTGACTGAAAATTTGTTCTCTCTCATTTCCTGCAGTGTATTTACTTATTGGTTAATCTCAAGGTCATATTTTACTTGGTAAGATCCTGTACTGTTGGAATTAGTATGGTTCCACCTTGTTGGAAGTTTGAAATTTTGATTCAGTGATGGATTGTAGGATCTGTTCATTCCAACCTTGGGTACTGTGCCAATTGGTGAAATCTCCAATGTCTGTCCTCATACAAACCAGAGATCAGTATGCTAGAGAGGGAAGGTAGCCCCCCTTCCACTTAGTTTATTATTGTGGAGGGGACAGAGCTATCGCCCTCTGGCTGTTGGTCTGTGTGCAGTTAGGGAACTGGCACATTTTTATGTTGATGAATTATTTTAGATTCTATAGACATCCTTCTATTTCTACCAGGACTAAGATGCTATGGCATTAGGGGGTTATCTCTGCCATTTGCTCATCTCTAGTCAGGTTGTTTCATATACCAGCTCAGACCAGAATTTGAATTCTGGGTTTTATACTATTTATTATCAGAATAACCCTGGGCAAGATACTTGAAGCTTAATTTGGTTAATATTCTCATCAAATAATAAGGATGATAGGAGGCCTCACTTCACAGGGTTTTTTAGAGTGCTGAGTGAAGCAGTCCATATAAAACACTCCTCGTGTGCTGGACTTGTTGGTGGGGACTGTATTTGAAGGATAGAAAGGAGGCCAGAGGGTTTTCTGTGACTTTCTCAGGGTTGAAGATGGCGTTATGCAGGAGTTATGCAGGTCAACCAGAACATTTCCCGTTCTTTCTGAGCCTTGTTCCCTTAAAGCAGCGGTTCTCAACCTGTGGGTCGCGACCCCTTTGTAACAATGAAAATATGTCCTGCATATCAGATATTTACATTACGATTCATAACAGTAGCAAAATTATAGTTATGAAGTAGCAACGAAAGTAATTTTATGGTTGGAGGTCACCACAACATGAGGACTGTATTAAAGGGTTGTGGCATTAGAAGGTTAAGAACCACTGGCTTAGGGGCTTAGGGTTTTCTCTTTTTTTTTTTTTTTTTTGAGACAGAGTCTCACTGTGTCCCCCTGGGTGGAATGCTGTGGCTTCATAGCTCACAGCAACCTCAAGATCCTGGGGTCGAGAAATCCTCTTGCCTCAGCCTACTGAGTAGCTGGGACTACAGGCTCTTGCCTCATTGCCCAGCTAGTTTTTCTGTTTTTAATAAAGATGGTGTTTTGCTGTGGCTCAAGCTGGTCTTGAACTCCTGAGCTCAGGCAGTCCACCCACCTCAGCCTCCCAGAGTGCTAGGATTGTAGGCATGAGCCACCACACCCGTCCAGGGTTTCCATTTCTGAGGGACATAAAGCTATTTGTGATGCTGAAACACACACCTGTGGAACTTGGAGCAGCTGCGGAGTTGACCAGGGTTGCCTCACATGGCTTCCTTGCTCTGCCTTCTTGACAGTGCTGCCAAATGACGTGTGTGTGTGTGTGTGTGTGTGTGTGTGTGTGTTTATCATTGTTGTTTATCGTTGTTGGCCATGGACTACAAAGGTATCAATGCCATCTAAAACTGCTGGAGAGAAAACCCTGCCCATAAACATAGTCCAGCCCTTTGAGAACCTTGCCTACCGTGTGATGTTGATAAATGAAGATAGCTATCTTATCATTGCAGTCTGTGAATTATTATTTATTCAGACTGGAATAATCTGGTTAAGAGAACTGTGTGTAATCTCTGCATCCTAATCGGATCTCAGTTATCACTTGGAGCTGTGACTCAGTCTTGAGGAATTTTAAGGACATAATTAAAAAAACCCAATTTTGGTTGCTATTCAAAAAGGGGTTGTTATCTTTAGATTTGTTAAGCTGTGAGCCACTGTTTTCAAAATTGTGGTGCAAAGTTATTCTTTGCAGGTATTCATAAGTGGTCTTATAAAAACCAAACAGGCTGAAGGAAGAGAGGCATCTTCTTGCTCATTCTCTTCAGATGCTGGTATGGAAATGCCGCTGCCTTGTTTTGTATTCAAGAGCATCTACTACACGGATATTTAATATTTGTATGCAGTTTTTCTTCCGCTATGTTTACCAAATGTCAGGACTCTACTATGGAGCAGCGTTTCTCAAATTTATTTGTAGATCTGTTGTCATAGGGGAAAATACCTTGCAAGAACCCTGTGAATTTTTCTAAACTTCAGAAACAAATATAAAGATACTTCAGTTTTTTGCACAGAATTGTCTTTTGACTGCCAGTTATCAGAGTACTTTTCTGATTTGATGATTATAAATGAGAATATTTCATTTTTAGCTTTGATAGAAAGGGAAAACTTAGAGCTTGTGGACTCCTGAGAACATGCTGGTAGTCTCCCAACCCTGGCCCAGAGATGAGCCTCAGGTAGGAGGTGAGGGCTCTAGTGGTCTCTGGGAGGTGGCAGGCTGTACATTTATGAAGCCTGGGCATCTGACTATAAGACATGATCTTTTCTTTTCAGATTTTGCAAAGTAGAGGTTAAAAAGTTTGCAGAGTAATTTCAGCAAAATTGTATATGTGTATCAACTTCAAATATAAGGTGTTGTTATCTATAGCTGGCATCCACATTTCCTTAAGTACCTGATAAGTGTGGTAAGTGCGGTATACTGTCCTATGCGTACATTATTTATTTATTCATTTATTTATTTATTTTGGTGAGACAAGGTCTTACTCTGTTTTTCCAGGCTGGAATACAGTGTCATGATCATAGCTAACTGTAACCTTAAATTCTAGCACTCAAACACTCTCTTGTCTCAGCCCTCCGAGTAGCTGGTACTATATGTGTGTGCCACCAGGCTTGGCTAATTTTTCTATTTTTTGTAGAGACGGAATCTCACTCTTGCTCAGGCTGGTCTCAAACTCCTGGCCTCAAGCAATCCTGCCTCAGCTTCCCAAAGTGCTAGAATTGCAGTGTGAGCTACCACACCCAGCCTCCTTATCTCGCCTCAACCACCTTGAGCCAGACTGCTGCTTTGTCACTTTCCGACTGATTTGGCGGAGAATTTGACACCTTAACTCTGTTACTTGGTCATGTACTTGTATGGGAAGTGAGGTAGCTGTTAATTGCCTAGGGCTGTGCCACAAATTATGCCAAACCAAGGGGCTTCAACCTGTCGACATCTACTCTCTCACCATTCTTCAGACCTGAAGCCAGAAGTCGAATTGCTGGCCAGGCTATGCTCTCTCCCGGGGCCATGAAAGAGAAGCCCGTTCTTTGCCTCACCTAGGTTCTGGTGGCTGCTGGCATTCCCTGACGGTGGCTCCGTCTGTGTCTCACTGCCACCTCCTCTTCTGCCTGTTAGATCTCTTGGCCACAGTGTGATAAGGATACTTGTCACTGGATTTAGGGCTCACCTGGATAATCTAGGATAAACTCCTGTCAAAATCCTTAGCCTAATCACATCTTTTGCCATGTAAGGTAATGCGGTTAGCCTTCCCTATCTGTGGATTCTGTGTATGTGGAATTCAATCAGATATGGGTTGAAGATTTTGAGAAACCATAATAATACAACAATAAATGTAATAGTACAACAATAAAAAATAAAGACATTTAAAACTGTATAACATTTACCTTGTATTTAGTATTATAATTAATCTAGAGATGGTTTAAAGCAGGGGTCCTCAAACTTTTTAAATGGGGCCAGTTCAGTGTCCCTCAGACCATTGGAGGGCCAGACTATACTTAAATAAAAAACAAACTATTAGCAAATTTCTGTGCACACTGCACTTATCTTATTTTGAAGTAAAAATCAAAACGGGAACAAATACAATCACACTGCGGCATGTGGCCCGTGGGCCGTAGTTTGAGGACCCTTGGAAATATTCAGGAAGATGTGCATGGGTTAAACGCAAAGTACTGTGCCATTCTATTTCATGAACTTGAAAGCATCTGGGGATTTAGGTATCTGTGGGGGTGTCCTAAAACCAATCTTTGGCAAACTGACGGGTAACTGTACTTTTATCCTGTGAGGTGATAGTCATAGGTTCCGGGCATTAGTATGTAGACTTAACTTTTTGGAGAGTTGGCGGGGTTACTGTTTGGCCCTTACCATACCCTAAACCATCAGATTGCTTCTAGGAGAAGAGTAAATGTAGAGCACCGGATGTTCAACATATTATCACTTACTCACAAGAGCTACTGCTTTACTGCTTTTCCTTTTAGGGAAAGCAGCACATACTAGGTATGGGTTAGGGGTGGTGGATACCATTGACAGCATCATAGAAACTATGGATGTCTCTTTTTAACTGGGTTTGTCTTTCCCTGGAGACTCTTGGAGCTTTGCTCGGAACTCTTACCAGCCCTTAGCTGGCCAGGTGTTTCCCTTACTGGTTCTGTCGTCTCAGAGTCCTGCCCAAGGTCGGCGATTTACAACCCATTTTGCTGTTTGAGCGCTTTCTGTGAACATGAAAATTCATAGCAGCCTTCAGGGGGAAATGCAGCTAACAAAGTCAGTGTGGTAGGGACAGTGATCACTGTCTTTTCCCAAAACGAAAGCTGCCCTGTGGAGAGATCAGAGCGGGATCTGGGGTATGAACTGGGGTTTACAGCCTTGCCATCTCCAACGCTTAACATGGCTTTTCTCTCCAGGGTGTGCTAAGTATTGCTCCCCTTCCTCCTTGCCTTTCTCCTCATGAACACAATGTATTTGATAAACCAAGGGTCAGGCTCTGTACCAAGTGCATTTTGCATGTTACCATATTTATCCTCACATAGCCCCCAAAGGGAGCAGCTACTGTTATCCTCCCAGTTAACAGATGAGGCAAATGTCCCCAATGAAAAAAGTGACTGTTTAAAATCACATGGCTAGCAAGGGTCCGAGCCCGTCTGATTCAAGCCTGAGGATTATTATTAAACAATCTTGCCTCCTGTTCATCCTGCAAAATGAAGTCTAACACAAAGTGCAGTTACTTTAAAGGCAATGCTGTGATTCAGACAAGATCCAATTGCTTTTGGATATTTCAGGTGTCAACTGCTGGCTTCTTCTTGGGTCACTGTCCAAATACAATGAGTCGATAGTAAACAGGGCCCTAGTCTTTAAGTGGGAGAGTGTTTGCAGATGGAAAAAGTTGATGGATTACATGTTGCATCATGGTGTTTGAGAGGTCTCTGAGAAAGTTGGTGTGGAGGTGGGGAGAGATCGGGAACACTCTTCCAGCTTTGGCTAGGGGAAGTCCAGGTAGGTTATTTTCTGATGACGTGAAACTAGAGGCAAATTTGCAGAGAAGAATCCAGACTTCAGCTCTTTGATCCTATCTCTTTGGAGTATCTTGTTAGTTCTGAAGTACTCCTGGTTCCTTCTTCCTCCTCTTCCCTACTCTGTCTTTCCTTCCCTCAAATATATATAAAATATCTACCATCAAGCATTGTTCTAGGCCTTGGGGATAACAGCAGCAAACAGAAACAGAGGAAACTCTTGCCCTTATGGGCAAGTAGAACAGTGGAATAGAAACTCTTCTTTTAGTGGGTGGAAATGTCAGTAGGGCAAGAACAGCAGCCCAAAGTGGTTTGTTACACAAAATTTTTTATTAATTTGGGTATGACAGTTTTCAAATGTTTATTTCTTCTTACTGTCTTTCTGTATTACCTGTTTTTAAAGAAAAATCTTCTAAGTTAGTTCTGACTCTAGGTAAATGCTTCCAATTCATTTAAGGCTTATCAGCTTTTGTGTTTTGTCCCACTACAGACGGGCCTGAGGTTCTGTTTAGAAGATGGGTCACTATTACATATGTAGAAAGTTAATCCAGTGTCAACGGATGCCTTCACGAAATCTGACGGTGATTAGAAAAATCAATTTCCTTGCTTGATTCGAGAGGAGTGAGTCCAAATCTAGAAGCACAATGATGGGCTGTAATGTCAGCACTTTTACGCCTTTTAGAGGAATGAAAAGCAGGAAGCAAACCTTGCCTACTGCAAACAAAGGTCTGATATTTAGAATGGATGGGTCTAATTTTGTTTTGCATTTATGTTTAATGGCCTAGGCCCCTTTCCTGTGGGCTGGTGTACATTTAGCTAATGAATGCCTTCTGAGGAGACCTTGTTGGCCAGAAGGAGGCACACCCAGCCTCCCCATCGAGAAGCCCCAGGGAGAAACCCAGCATAGTTGCTGGCAGGGCCATGGCCGGGCTCACCCACTGAGTTGTTTTCCTGCTCCCCACTTATCTGGGTTGTTAGTTTAAGAATCAAAGGACCAAAGCAGAAGCCCAAGTGTTGACCTAGAGTTATTAAATTTGCTCCTCGGGCCATTTTTCTCAGCCACAGTGCTGCCCACTAGCCCCAGGCCCTGACCCTGTGCCAAGGTGTTCACCTTTTTCCACCTCGGGCCCATCAGCTTTCCAATTTGTAAAGCTGTCGTTCAATTGAGTTCAGACTGTTGATTCCATTTTTCTTGTCTACAGTTTGTCAGTTTGCTCTGCTGTGCTGCTCTTATGGAGGACCTTTCTTGGCCAGCCTTGGGGCATCTGCTGTTCTGGTCACAGATGGCCTGCTTCAAGTTTGGGAAGCTGCTCAGAGTCCTCTGATGGTTTGGGGAAGGCACCTGAAGAGTGATGTTGTTCCACCAGCTAGTAGCTGGGCACAGTCCCCAGAAGAGGACTGTATTGTATCCCAGCACAGCAGAGGAAGAGAGAGATTAGAGTTCCCTTCAGATTTCATGACTTCTCTTTGTTTCCCTTTGTACTGAATGGGCATAATAAACTCAAGTGTGTTTATTTTGACTTTGGGGGAAACTCCTCGAACCCTAGATTTGACTGGAAAATAACAAGACTTTTGGTTGTGGCTTCTGACCATACTGTCTGTAGTGGAAATGTGGATGTAGTATATATGTATTTTAAGAATTAAGAACAGCTTTTAATATTGGGTAACCAAGTCATGGCTGAAGGGAAGTTTTTCTTCTATAAAATCATTATAAACTAAACATGAAGACAGAGTGATGGAATAAAGGCTTGCCATTTGGGAGCCCATTAATGAGTTGATGGAGCTAGTGTGAGACACGAACACAAAAGACAGCTAGCTATTATCTGCCACGTTACTTTCAAGGAAGTAGTCTTATAAAGACACCCGATCTGCTCAAGTCCAATTTATAGGAATTTCAGAAAACTGGTAAACAACATTCTGTAGCTACCACTGGCATATTCCAGAGTGAGCAAAAATCTGCTTTCCTTAACAAGTAAATTGCAAGGGAGGTGAAAGTGAGATGGAGAAGAAAGCCTATAGATTAAAGTAGTTAAGAGATATGCCAACCAAAGCTGAGCATCCGCAGCTACTCAGGAGGCTGGAATAGGAGGATTGCTTGAGCCCAGAAGTTCAAGTCCAGCCTGTGCAACAGAGCTAGATGCTTTCTCTTAAAAAAACAAACAAAACCAAACAAAAAAAAAACAAGAGGGCTTGGTGCCAGTAGCACAGTGGTTATGGCGCCAGCCACATACACTGAGGCTGACGGGTTTGAACCCAGCCCGGGCCAGCTAAACAACAATGACAACTGCAACAACAACAGCAACAAAAAATAGTCGCATGTTGTGGCAGGTGCTTATAGTTCCAGCTACTTGGGAGGTTGAGGCAAGAGAATCGCTTAAGCCCACGAGTTTGAGGTTGTGAGCTGGGATGCCATCGCACTCTACCAAGGGCATTGTAGTGAGGCTCTGTTTCAAAAAAAAAAAAGAAGCCAGGCATGTTGCTCACACCTGTCATCCTAGCACTTTGGGAGGTGGAGGTAGGAGGATTGAGGCCAGGAATTTGAGACCACCCTGAGCAAGAATGAGCTCCTGTCTCTACAAAATATAAAAAGATTAACTGGGTATTGTGGTGGGTACCTGTAGTCCCACCTACTGGGGAGGTTAAGGCAGGAGGACCATTTGTGCCCATGAGTTTAAGGCTGAGATACAGGTAGGTGGTGTATAAGTGTGTGTGTATGTGTATGTTTATATATATATTGTTTTTTTTTTTGTGACAGTCCCATTTTGTCACCCACACAGGTGACAGATATATATATGATCAGCCATTCTCTGTTGTATGTACTTATTTAGATCGTGATTCAAATGAATTAACTAGTAAAAACAGGGAATTTGAAGACTGCACCCTGATTAGAAATGGGTCAGTACTAGGCAACTGTTGTAATTATTTAGGTGTAATAATATTATTGATTTGTGTTTTTATTTTAAAAAAGCATTTAAAAAGCATGGATGAAATAAATCTGAATTATTCTGAATACTTTGATATATTCTGGTGCTATGGCATCATAGCTCACAGCAACCTCAAACATTTGGGTTCAAGTGATTCTCGGGATTACAGGTGGCCACCACAACACCTGGCTACTTTTACAGACAGAGTCTTGCTCTGGCTCAGGCTGGTCTCCAACCTATGAGCTCAGGCAGTCCACCTGCTTGGATCTCCCAGAGTGCTAGGATTATAGGCATAAGCCACTGCACCGCTAACCCATACCTCAGGTTTTAAAAATGTAAATGAATACTATTGTAGATTGTTGTAATCTACCCCTTTCATTGAACTCTTTGTTTTGAGTATTGTCCTGGGCGATTATTCTTCTGAAATCTTTAGAAATCAGCTATAGAGAAATGTTGGGTTTAATCCTTACATCATGATTTTATTTAAGTTTTATTGTTAAACAAGTGATACTTACAATTTTAGATATTTTAATGAATGCTGTGATGAAAATCCTTCTAACTAAACTTCAATACATATCCTTTCCTTAAAATCAATTTCTTTGAAGTGCTAATTCAGCACATGCTCCCAGTGTTTCAGGTTGCTTTTGCTTGTGCGCTTTGATTAGGAAATGTTCTTAGCTTTCTTTGGAGAGGATTTCATCCCCCCACCATCCTAGAATCGTAAGCTTCTTGAGGCCAGACCCTATATTTTCAATATCCTCTGTGTTTCATAAGCTTGTCTAGATGTTCACAGATGTTTACGGGACTGCCTGTTCTTCTTTTCCTGTTTAGAAACTAAACAGTGTTCTTACTGCAGGTCGGCAATGAAGACGCCATCACTATTCCTTAGTGTGGCTGAGTAGCATCTGTAAAATAAATGAACATTTCATTTCAACATATCATTAAGCTAGTAAAAAAGACCTCCACCCTGTATTCTGGTATGTATTTGTCTGAAGGTAAAATTTCCTTTGTACACATGGAGCACTGAAACTAAACTAGCAAGCAGGTGGTCCATGCAAGTTTGGAAAAAAAAAAAACTTTTTATAAAGCACCCTCATCATTGTTTCAAAACACTTGCGTTTAGGTGGCTTGGGTGCTGTGGTCGGCGGGTGAGTCCTTCTCTCACTGTCCTGGTTTTCTCCTTTCCTCACCCTGGCAGTGTGAGACCAGACTGTCTTTAACCAGCAGATGTGGACGTGGTTCACGTTTTCAAACTCAACCATTTGTTATCTCTGTGGATGAGGAAAATTTAGTAACTATGGAGGGAGATGTTTGGTTTGCAGAGTGGGTAGGTGGGGAGTTTTGTGCCTTTGGGGAACTAATAGGAGATCTATTTTAAAAATGAGACTATATGGCTGAGCGCAGTGGCTCATGCCTGTAATCCTAGCATCCTGGGAGGCCGAGGCGGGTGGATTGCTTGAGTTCAGGAGTTGGAGACTAGCCCGAGCAAAAGCCAGACCCTGTCTCTACTAAAATAGAATAATCAGGCAGGTGTTGTGACCCATGCCTGTAGTCCCAACTACTTGGGAGGCCAAGGCAAGAGGATTGCTCAAGCCCAAGAGTTTGAGGTTGCTGTGAGCTATGATTTCACAGCACTGTACCCAGGGGGACAGAGTAAGACTGTTTCTCCCAAAAATAAATAAATAAAAATGAGAATATGATACAGAGATGAAGTCATCACACTATGTTAATGAGGAAACCAAGACTCGAACCCAGGCCTTCTGTGAGGGTAGAGCCAGTAGATGGACGTGCTCAGGACCCTTGCCTGGCCTTGTATGAAACCCGCTGATGTGGAGTTTTGTAAAAGGCCCCAGAGAAAAGAGATTAACTAGAGCTTTGTGTTTCAAAAGCAATGGCTGTAGTATAGACAGAACTGAGTTTGTGCCTTAGCTGTGCTACACATAAGCTGCCTTTAGCAAATTATGTGAACTTGTGCCTCAGTTTCCTCATTTGTAAAATGGTCAATAATAGTAAGAGCTAGCTAACAGGGTGGCTGTGAGGAGTAAATGAACTAATACATGAAGTAATATGCTATATATGTTTAAAATGATTAGAGCAGCACCTGGCACATAATGATGGCTTTATAAAGAATTAGTATTGCTGTGCTGGCTTTACTAGAGTATGTTAAGGCATCAAAGCTACCGCATTGACTGCCTATAGTAGGCACTCAGTAAATGCTTATTAAGTGGTCAATTTGATTACATATTTTAATATTTAAAAAACTTGCAGATGAACTAGGATACGCTTTTTATTGTCTGTTGACCATTTGAACTCTATAGGAAAGAGTAGATGAGGCTTTCATTTTTCCCTCCTTCCAGCTCTGTGGAACCAAGTCCCTGTGGGTACCACATCTATCCTAATAGAGAGGATCATGATCACATTTAAATTGTACTGTGCACCTACAGAGTTTCAGCAGATGTGTGAATATTAAGTTATTAATAACTAATTGGGTGCTAATTACGTGCCCCCGAGTTCTTGGAGCTGATAAAGAGGTGTCACCTACTGTGTCAGGCCTCTGTCTTTTCAGCTCTGGAAAATCATTTTTGCTAGATGTGCCAAAGTTAACTTTGGAGTTTTAGGTTTTGAGTATCATTCCCCATACATCTTCATTGTATTTTTGTGTGTGTCTCGTGAGAACTTCCTATGGCACAGATGTGATTTCTCATACGTAGAAATTGTGTGTACCATTTTCCAACCACGGCGTTGGCCAGGATGTGACCATAGTGTTTCATCTCTGGGGAGACAAAAGAATTCAATGAACTAAGAGTAATCTGAGGGAAGAATTTAAATCTGTGCATGGGAATTCAACAGTGATTCTAAAGCCCGGTGCATTTTGGTTTGTTTTGGGACAGAACTCTATATTTGAAGAGCTTTGAACTTAGATGTTGAGTCTTGCCAGACTTAGCTCCAGCACTAAGGATATGCATCATCTCACACATGCTCTGCTCCCCTCAATCAGTTGTTTCTTCTCTGTCCCCGTTAGGGATGCTTTGGCTTTTGTTAACTGGAAGAAATCTTTAAGTTAGCAATCCTGGATGTAAGTCAGGACCCTAGGAATGGGATCTGTGATGTCTAAGATTTATAGAACCCTATAAAATTCAAAAGACATGTTTTGAATGAGACCGTCATTGAAAATACTATCCTGTCCCCTTTCTCTAGTTACTTGTAAGCTTTACATTGCTGGATTTGTTTTTCTCCTGTTTTGAATGAGGAAGATCCTCGCTTGTCTTAAAGTCAAGTCCAACAAAAAATGAAGGTGTTGACAGTATCTATTTGCTGCTAGGAAGTTGTTAGGATATTAGGGCTGCCTCGTTTGCTTTGTCTTTTAAAATGAGCTTCATAAATGCATACGTTTGAAGAGCCTCCTGAAGGTGGATGTGCTTTTTCTCCTACTGAACTAAGAGCATTAGAAAAAAATAAGCATTTCCAACCCAGGGATAAAAATATAGTATAAAAGATATAAGGAAAAACTGAAGATGAAAGTAAACAAATAGAAGGCTAGGCTTAGCAAATATTGACAACGATTAACACCTCTTACTGGTCAAGTTGGCTGAAAACCCAGTGTTTAAGTTGAGCCACAGAAAATAAAAATTCTCCCAGTTGGGTTGTGGTTAATAGCTTTGTGTCCACACTCCACATACCCCTTTTATGCTGTGCTTTTGCCTGCCTGCTGTCTGAAACACCTTCTTGGTTTTTTGTGTTTTTTTTTTGAGACAGAACCTCAAGCTGTTGTCCTGGGTAGAGTGCTGTAGCATCACAGCTCACAGCAACCTCCAACTCCTGGGCTTAAGGGATTCTCTTGCTTCACCTCCCAAGTAGCTGGGACTACAGATGCCCGCCACAGCGTCCGGTTATTTTTTGGTTGTAGTTGTCATTGTTGTTTGATAGGCCTGGGCTGGATTCGAACCTTCCAGCTCTGGCGTATGTGGCCAGCCTTAGCCACTTGGGCTACAGATGCCGAGCCAGGTTTTTTCTTTTTTTTTTTTTTTAAAACTTTTTAATTATTGTGGGGATACCATAGTTGTGTGTCTTTATAAGGGTACGTGTGATGCCTTGATATAGGTGTACAACGTGAATTAATCAAATCAGAGTAATTGGGGTATCTACCACATCAGGCATTTTACTTTTCTGTGTGATAGGAACATCCCAGTCCATTCTTTAAAAAGTCACTTTAAAGTATGTTGCAACTTACTGTTAATTTATATTCACTTTGCCATGTTATCAAATATTGTTCATTCTACCTATATGTCTTTATTTTTTGCCCCCAGTAACCACCCCCCACTTTACACTCCCTTCCCTGCTACCCTTCCTGTCCCTTGGAAACCATCATTTTACTGTATTCTCTCCACTTTCTTGAGATCAATTGTTTTTTAATGTTTAACTCTCACATATGAGTGAGAACATGTGAGATTTGTCTTTTCTGTGCTTGGTTTAGTATAATATTCTTCAGTTCCATCCATGTTGTTGCAAATGGCAGAATTTCTTACTCTGTGTGGTTCTATGATATTTCATTGTATACATGTATTTGAGGTTCTTTATACATTCAGCTATGATGTATACGGCTGTATGATGGCCATTTAGATTGATTCTAAATCTTGGCTATTGTGATTTAGTGCTGCAGTAAACATGGGAGTGCAGGCATCTTTTCAATATATAGATCGTCTCTCCTTTGGATATATACCCAGAACTTGGATTGCTAGGTAACTTTTCAGAATACAGAACGTCTCTCCTTTGGATATACACCCACAAGCTGGATTGCTGGGTCCTGTGGTAGTTCTATTTTTAGTTTTTGTGGAACCTTCATACTGTTCTCCACAGTGGTTGCTCTGCTTTACGTGCCCACCAACAGCGTATGATTCTTGTCAGCATTTGTTATTGCCTGTGTTTTTGATAAAAGCCATTTTAACTGGGATGAGATGGTATCTTATAGACATTTTAATTGCATTTCCTTGATGACTAATGATGTTGAACATTTTTTTATAAACCTGTTGGCCATTTGTATGTCTTCTTTTGGAACATGTCTATTCAGATCCTTTGCTGATTTTTTAATTGGATTATTTAAAAAAAAATTTCAGATTAATATAAAGGTGTACATGATTAGGTTACATTGTTTGTGTTTGTTGGATAAAGCCCAAGTTGTAGTTGAGCCCTTTGTTCAGGAGGTGTACCATACACTCCTACACTGTACCCGTTAGATGATGATTTATTTCTTACTGAGTTATTGGAGCTCCTTATATTCTAGTTATTAATGCCGTGTCAGTTGGGTAGTTTCTCCCATTCTGTGGGTTATCACTTCCCTTTGTTGATTGTTTCCTTTGCTGTGCGGAAGGGTTTTAGCTTGATGTGATCTTATTTGTTCAATTTTGCTTTGGTTGCCTGTGCTTTGGGGTACCATTCAAGAAGTCCTTGCCCAGACTAGTGTTCTGAAGCATTTCCTCAATGTTTTCTTTTAGTAGCTTCAGGTAGTTTCAGGACTTCGATTTAAGTCTGCAGTCCATTCTGATTTGATTTTTGTATATAGAGTTTAGTTTCATTCTTTTACATAGGGATATCCAGTCTTAATCTCCTCATTGACCCACTGGTCCATTCAGGAAAATATTGTTTAGTTTTCATGTGTTTGCATTTTTTCCAGTGGTCCTCTTGTTAATTGATTTCGTTTTAGTTGGTTGTGGTTAGATTAAATAATCGGTATAATTTCAGTTTCTTTGCATTTTTTAAGCCTTCTTTAAGGCTTCTGTCCTTGAGGTTGATCCATGAGCTGAGAAGAATGTGAATTCTGCAGCTGTTGGGTGAAATGTTCTGTAAACACTAGGTTGATGTAGTGTATAGTGCAGATTAGGTCCCATGTTTGTTTCTTTTCTTTCTTTCTTTTTTTTGGCAGTTTTTTGTCTGGGGCTAGGTTTGAACCCACCACCCTCAGTATATGGGGCTGGCGTCCTACTCCTTGAGCCACAGGCGCCACCCCAAGTCCCATGCTTCTTTGCTGATTGTCTGTCTGGATGATCTGTCCAAAGGTGAAAGTGGAGTGTTGATGCTGAAAGTGGAGTGTTGAGCTCTTTAGTGATTACTGTATTGGGATCTTTCTCTCTCTTTAGCTCTGACAATATTTGCTTTGTATATCTGGGTGCGCCAGTGTGGTTGTATATATATTTAGAATTTTCATATCCTCTTACAGGATTGACTCCTTTATCGCTATATAGTGACCTTCTCTGTTTCTTTTTATAGTTTTGGTCTTAAAATCTTTTTTTAATCTGAGGTACGTATAGCTAGCTATTCCTGCTCTTGTTCAGTTTCCATTTGCATGAAATATCTTTTTGCATCCCTTTATTTTCAGTTTGTATGTGCCTTTATAGGTGAAGTTGGTTTCTTGCAGACAGCATATAGTTGACTCTTGTTTTTTAGTCCGTTCAGCCACTGTTTTCTGAATGGATAGTTTAGTGCATTCACATTCAATGTTATTGACAGGTGGGGACTTATTGCTGCCATGTTGTTATTTGAAGTTTGATTATTCTGCAGTCCTCTCTTTGGTTTTTACTTTCTTCCTGTCTTCTTTTGTTAAAAGTGATTTTCTCTGGTAGTACATTTTAATTTCTTTTAATTTTTTCTGTTGTAGGATGTATTATATCTGTTGTAGGTTTTTTGATTTGAGGTTACCATGATTCTTGTAGAAACGTATCATAACCAATTATTTTAAACATATGACAGCTCTGACTACAAACAAAAACAAATAAGCAAAGAGAAATCTAACGGAAGCCTACCTTCTTCCTCCTTCCCCGCTTTTTAACCTCTTGTTGTTTTGTTTTTTATCTACAGGGTATTCTGTAAGTTGTCATACATAGTAATAAATGGGGAATTGTAGCTAAACGTACTTTATATACAGAATATTTATTGCAAAATTTTACAAAGAGGTGGCCAACACATAGAGAATATTTTGTAAACAAAGGTAGATATATTTAGCTAAAATTACACTTTTTCTCTATGTATGTCTACTTTTGAGACACACTGCATATCTTTTAGTAGTATCTATCTCTGAAAAAGTTGTTATTTTTGATAGGTTTGTCTCATACTTTTTTTTGCTCAAGACATAAATGGTTTATACACCATGATGACAGCAATAGAGATTCTGTATTTGTGTCCTAACTGTTACCCAGGAGCTGTGTACCTTTACGTGATTTCTTATTTTGCATTAATGCCTTTTCCCTCAGCTTTAAGAACTCCTTGAAGGATTTCTTGTAAGACAGGTCTAGTGTTGATGAAATCCCTTAGCTTTTGTTTGTCTAAAAAAGTCTTTATTTCTCCTCCATGTGTGAAGGATATTTTTGCATAATATAAATATAATATTCCAGGGTTAAGGTTTTTTCCTTCAGCACTTTGAGTATGTCATGCCATTCTCTCCTGGCCTGAAAAGTTTCCACTGAGAATTCTCTTGCTGGACTTTATTTGTTAATTAATTCATTCCTTCCTTCCTTCCTTCCTTCCTTCCTTCCTTCCTTCCTTCCTTCCTTCCTTCCTTCCTTCCTTTCGTTTCTTATAGGACCTTTTCTTTACCTGTGAACTTTGAGAGCTTGATTATTAAATGCTTTGAGGTAGTCTTGTTTGAGTTAAATCTGCTTGTTTTTCTATGACCTTCTTGTACCTCGGTATTCATATCTTTCTCTAGGTTTGGGAATTCTTTGCTGTTATTCTTGGAATAAACTTTCTACCCTAATATCTCTTCCTCTCCCTCCCTCCTTACCACAACCCTCCCTCCCTCCCTCTTTCTACTCCCTGCCCTCCTTAAGTCCAGTAACTCTTAGCTTTGCCCTTTTGAGGGTATTTTCTAGATCATCTAGGCGAGCTTCATTCTTCTTTATTCTCCCTTTTTTCTCTTCTGTCCAAGTATTTTCAGATATCTTGTCTTCAAGCTAACTCATTTTTTCTTTTGCGTAGTCAATTCTGCTACTGAGAGACACTGATACATTTCTCAGTTTGTTAGTTGAATTCTTCAGGTTCAGAATTTCTATTTTATTTTTTAATTTCAATCTCTTTGTTAAATTTCTCTGATAGGCTTCTGAAATGCTTCTCTGTGTTGTCTTGAACTTCATTGAGCTTCTTTAGGACAGCTGTTTTGAATTCTTTGCCTGAAAGGTCACATATAGCCATCCCTCCAGGATTGGTCGCTGGTACCTTATTTACTTCATTTGGTGAAGTCTTTCTGAATGTTCTTATGTTTGTGGGTGGATGTTTGTTGACCTTTGGGCATCAAAGAGTTAGGCGTTTATTTTAACCTTTGTAGTCTAGGCTTTCCAGATATTCAAAGGGAATTGAGTGTTATGACCTAAGTCTTTGGTCACTGAAGCTGTATCAGCACTGGGGGTGCCCCGAGCCCAGTAAGGCTATGACTCTTGTAGACTCCTACTGGCATTGCCCTTGGTGTACTTGGGTAAGTTATGGGAGGAGGAGTGATGTGGGCACTCCCTTGTGGCCACCAGCCAGGTCATACTTGAAGCCAACCCAGTCTTAACCCCAAACCTGTGGTGATTGTTCTCTGGCTACCTCTGATGTTAATTCAAAGACCAAAGGCTGTTTAGTCAGTAGATGGTGGATCCTGTCAGGATGGATCCTTCCTTCTGCCCCCTGGTGGGTCCAGAAATGCCATCTGGGAAGGCCACACAGTCTTTGTTTGAACTACCCAGCTCCACCATTTGAATGTGAAAGCAGCCATAGATAATACATAAACAAATGAGTGTGGCTGTGTTCTAATAAAACTATTTACAAGAACAAGCAGTGGGCTCAATTTGGCTGTAATTCCAATTGCTGATCTAGCTACCCAATGATTTTGGGAGCTAAACTACCTAATACTTCAACAACTTTGTTTTCTTAAATCAACTAAACTTAGTTTATTTTGCTTTTAGTTATACTTCCAGACTTCATAGTCTAAGTTATTAGGCTTAGACTGTGGTGAGGCCCTAAAATCCTACCTACTTTACACAGACACAAATAGGGGCTGATCCCTGCAGAGACAGTAGCTCTTTTGGCTCAGATCTGGCCCATTCCTGATTCTGCAATGGACCATCTAATTCTTAATGAAACTTACCTCCTTTGTCCAAAAATTGCTGTAATTCCAAATCCAAAAAATACTTCCAAAAACGTTTCTTTCTTTAGGCAGAGTCTCAAGCTGTCACCTTGGGTAGAGTGCTGTGACATCACAGCTCACAGTAACCTCAAACTCTTGGGTTTAAGTGATTGTCTCGCCTCCGCCTCTTAAGTAGCTGGGATTACAGGTGCCTGCCACAGTGCCCAGCTATTTTTTTTGTTTCTGTCGCAGTTGTCTGTTGGTGTTTTTTTTTTAGCAGGCCCAGGCTGGGTTTAAACCCTCCACCCTCGGTGTATGTGGCTGGCACCCTACCCACTGAGCCACGGGTGTCTCCCTCAAAAGTTATTTTTCTCAGAAGGGACCTATGTACCCCATACCCAGCCTCTTTGAATGATATTTTCTATGTAATTATAAGAAAATATCAAAACCAAGAAATTAACATTTATAGCTTTTATTCAGATTTTACATTTCATGTGCACCCAGCTCTGTGTGTGTGGGTAGTTTTATGCATTTTGTCATGTGAAGATTCATATAACCACCACCACCACCACCACCACCACCACCACCACCACTAAATCAAGATACAGGATGGTTCTATCACCACAAAGAGCCTCTTAATAACGACCATCCCTCCATCTCTAACCTGCAATCACTCATCTTTTGTCATTTTAAGAGTGTTATAGAAATGGAATCACATAGTACACACCCTTTTGGTGCTGGCTTTCTTTACTCAGCATAATTCCCTTGACCCATCCGAGATGTTCCTTCTTATTGCCGAGCAATACTCCATGATATGGACGTAGCCATTAGTTTAACCATTTATCTGTTGAAGGACATCTGGTCCTTTCCTAGTTTGGGGCTATTACAAATAAAGGTGTTTGTGAACATTTGTATACAGGAGGAGGAGTGTTTTTGAGTGAACTTAACTTTTTATTTCTCTGAGATAAATGTTCAAGGGTCATATAGTAAATACACATTTAGTTTTAGAGGAAATGGCTAACCTGATTGGCAGTGTTTGAACAGCTCTTATTATTTTTTCTTTTAGTCTCTTTTTGTGTATTATCTGGATTAATTTTCTCAAAACACTAGTGCAGTTTCCCTACAGGCCTACTAGCACCATACACATACTACCTAATTTAAGTAATTCCTCATAGCAATTCCTGAAAGAAGGGTCTATGCCATCATTTCTCTAGAGAAGGAAACTGAGTCACAGAATGTGTAATTAACTTGTTCAAGTGCATCTAACTTACTAAGAGTCAACAATTTAACTTCCTTGCTAGGCTGCCTTTCTGAAACATCTTTTTCCCTTATAAAGTGTCCTGATTCTGATTGTGCCCCTTGAGACCCACCTGTCTACCCACCTACTCACACCCCCTTCTACCCATCTATGAATCCTCTGCCATTTGGGTTTTTATGTATTCATTTTTTAGAGACAGAGTCTCACTTTATCGCCCTCAGTAGACTGCCGTGGCATCACAGCTCACAGCAACCTCCAACTCCTGGGCTTAGGTGATTCTCTTGCCTCAGCCTCCCGAGTATCTGGGACCCCACATGCCTGCCACAATGCCTGGCTATTTTTTTGTTGCCATTTGGCCGAGGCCGGGTTCGAACCTTCCACCCTCGGTATAAGGGACCAGCACCCTACCCACTGAGCCACAGGAGCCACCCCTGGTTTTTATTTTTTTCTCATGCTTTGGATATGTTTGAAGCCCAAGACACTTTATAACTCCATGGAAGTCAAGGGTTAATACTTGAAATTAAAAGTCCCATGCATGGTCACCTGAGGGTATCCTAACGGTGAAATTCATGAAGGAAACTATTGTAGGGAGTAGTGGGCCACACTGGGGATGAAGACTTTCTGAGGTTACAGTAACATAGTTGTACATCTATAAGCATAGTGTAGATATGCTACCCAAATCATCCTTATTTAATGCACAAGGTCTCATAACTGAATCTCAGCAGAAATTGGACGCCCGTAACTGCTGTGGAGTCCTTGGCGTTGATATTCCTTCTTTCCTTCTTGGAGGCCTTCATGTGTTCCAGGCACTGTCCTGATGTAAGGATTCAGATATAAGACACTTAGCCTGTGCACAGGTTTACCGCAAGTAGGAATGAAAACTGGGCAGCAACAAAGAAATTTTGTTAAGAAATTATCAATCTTAATATAAATCAGTTTCTCTATCCAGAAACAAAAATACTTCATTTTGTGTCAGCAGCTAAAAGGAGGGTGTTTGAGTGGGGTAACTCCAGGCTAATGTACGAAGGCAGCGTCTGATGCTCGCATCTCCGAGGCTTTCTTCTGCAGAACATACGTTTGACACACACTCATTTTGCCTGCCATCTGTAATACATTCAAAGAGAGGGGGTAGACATTTTTCTATTAGGCTCTGTTACTGTGTATTGGAAGAAGAATGGCATATTGCTTGAATGTTTCCCAAGAGAATGTTTTTTTATGTGCTTCTTGTACATTTAATCTCTAAATAAAAAGAGTAATGATGGTAGGGTTGGGGGTGGGAGGCTGGCCAGTGAATTTCCAGCTTAACAATTGTGATCTTTGTTGAAGCAATTGTTTATTTACATGGATCAACAAAGGATGCCAAAATTAAAAATAAAAAAACTAGATTAAAGAGGAAAAATTAAAGGATCCTTTTTCCTTGAACTGTCTCTGGAAATCAAAAAGTTAAGAAGTGCATGTAGGTTTAATATGGTATAGCAATGTCAATGTTAAAGAGCAATCCTGTATGAATTTATTTCTAAGAATACAAAAACCTAGTGGCAATCTGGGGCTTGCCTTCATTTGTTTTGTATTGTTGTACCAGTATACCAGAAACTCGGTGATTTATAAACAAGAGGAATTTACTTCTCACAGCTCTGGGGGCTGGGAAGTCCAAGATCTAGATGCCGCCAGCTTTGGTCGTCTGTTTTCAAAGTGGCACCTCACTGCTATATCCTCTAGAAGGGAGGAAGGCTGTGTCTGCTCAGGCAGAAAGTGAAAGGGCAAACAAAGGGAACACTGCCTGAATCTTCCTTCAGACTTAGAAAGACCTTGATTCCATTCCCAAGGAAGGGAACCTCATGGGCTAATCACCTTTTAAAGGCCCACCTCTTAATACATTTGTTAACCCCTGAATTTTGGAGGAGACACATTCAAACCATAGTAGCACTCAAGCTGAATAATATAAACAACTGGGATTTATTGCTTTTATCTTGACCCCTTGGGAGTCACGCCTTACAGAGGAGCATTCTGACGAACATAAAGTTTTAGTTATCTGCTCTAGATCACGTGGCTGGTGATAAGACTTGAAATTGGTAGAGACTAAGTTTGGGTCTGGACTCTGTGTTGTTAGGTCCCCGAACACAGATGTTTCTAGTTCATCAAAAGCAGACTGTAAAGAACACCTTTTATAAACAGTAGCCCGAGGGTCCTAATAAACAAGGCATTGGGTTTTACTACTAAACTTAATAAGGGGCATCTCTGATTTCTCTCCATTTCTCCTCATCATTAATTCTCCCCTGTATTCCCACAGGGAAAAATAAAACCCATAAGTGCCAGGGGATTAAAATGCTTGGTCATTATTTCTCCCCCTGTATAAATGCAGTGATCTATAGTGAAAGTGGGAAAATCAGAGCTGTATACTGCTATGCAATTAGCTTTTTAATGCATAAAAATTCTAACACTGAATCTATGAAGCCAAGGGTGGAGGCTCCACGTACTATAATCCTAAAAGATTGAATGCCAGCATAGTATTATGGAATTGGCCATTGCCACATACCCGGGAACATTAATGAGAATGTGTAATACAAGATTTTTGTGGACTGAGAGTCATGTTTGAAGAACATAAATGTCGAGTTCTGCACAGAACTGTTGAGAAGCAGCCAAAAAAAAGAGCTCATGAATGATTGAGCTCTGGCCAGGATAAGGGAAAACTGGCACCTGATTTTATTAGGATGCAATAGTTATCCAACCCTTGGACGCGTCCACGGTTTTCTTTGGGAAGACTGGAAGATCTCTGGGTGATAGCTGAACAAGGAAGAAGTTTTGTGTTAAGAGTCCACGTGTTCCTAACCAGCAGTGTTCTTTTCGGTGAAGTGAACATTTCCTAACACTCCTGTGGAAATTTAACCAAATTAAAGAAACACTGCATCATAAAACCGCATAGTCAAGTTTTAGTCTAAAATTTATTAATGTGTCCTTTTTTGTTTTCAAATGTGATCATTTTCAAACATTTTCAACTAAACTAACACTTGCAAATGAATTTGTACGTGAAATGTGTGCATTTGGAAGGGTCTTTCCCCTCTTTGGGTTTATACCTTGCTTTTCTTGTTTACTTCATGTTGTAAACTAATTTAAACTACCAATAAAAGTTTTAGGAATCCTATTTACATCTGAACAATGATTCAGCAGTTTGAACCTGTATTTTTGGCTGTGGTGTTGTCTAGTAAAAATTTTATATGGCTCTGTTGACTCTAATGGCTCAGATAAATTACACTTTTATCTGTGTGTATGTTTATATTTCTTTCTTCGCTGCCTTCACTTTTAGAACCCTATTCATCAACCTCAATTATATGGGTGTATTTGGACACACTTTTTTTTTTTTTTTTAAAGGAAAAACACAATTTCTATATGCTACCAGATGGGTGTATTGGCTGTAAGATAAAAATCCCCAAAATACTTAAGAGGCCATCTGGTATCTTGGTAGGGTTTAGTTGCTTAAGTTTTTGTATATTGATTTTTCAGTCTCAGCAGAGGTAATCCTATTCCCTTTGGAGCTCTACTTTAAAAGAAAGTTGTATTTTATATTTTGTCAAATTGTTAATCCTTTTAAAAAAGAAACTTCACACACACAAAAAAAACCCGTGATAGGTGGTAGCACCCATTCTCTTACGTTCTCGTGCAGTTTAGTTGAACAGGTCTGTGAAGCTAGCAGATTAGACTTGGTTTGTAGGACACAGCTTCCCTGGATTCATTGGTATATAGCTTGAAGCTAAGCAATTTCCATGCATCCACATATTGGAAGTTCTTTTGAATGTATATATTGAACTTGGCAGGCTACCTGTTAATACTGCATCTCTTATATATCTGGGACATTGTTAGGAGCTTTATATGCATTGATCTATGTAAGACATCCTAGCATTAAGTAAATAGTACCATGGTCCTCATTCTGCAGATGCAGAGTATGTTAACTGATGGCAGAGCTGAACTTGGAGTTTTTTCTTAGATGCAACTCTATTTTCTCTGGGATAGCACACTTGGTGACCCCCTGCTGTGTGCCTCGAACTGTGTAGTTAACAGAAAGCTTAGAGGAACAGATGTTCACTTTCTCTTTTTCTTCCACAAAAAGTATTTTGAGTATTGTTAATAACTTTTCTTCTCTTATAATTAAGATAGGTCCTTAGGCTCTTCAGTTTATAACAGTATATATTGGGGTTTTTTGGTTGTGGTTTTTTTTTTTGTTTTTTTTTTTTTTTTGAGACACAGTCTCACTCTTCCCCAGGGTAGAGTGCAGTGGCATCATCAGAGCTCATGGAAACCTTAAATTCCTGTACTCAAGTGATCCCTCAGCTTCCAGAGTAGCTAGAACCACAGGCACATGCCATGACAACCAGTTAATTTTTCTATTTTTAGTAGAGATTGAGTTTCACTTTTGCTCAGGCCAGTCTCAAACTCCTGAGCTCAAAGGATCCCCCCACCTAGGCCTCCTAGGGTACTAGGATTACAGGTGTGAACCACCAGGCCTATCCCCAGGATATGATTTTTAAATTTCAATATCTCTAACCAGGGTCTCTCAGCCTCAATACTGACTCTATACTCAATACTGTGGAGTTGTTGCTACTTGGCTACTTGGTGCCAGTAGCATCCCCCTAAATTGGAACAACCGAAACTATCTCCAGAGGTTGTCAAATGAACGAGGGGGGGGGGCGCGGGGGGGCGGGGGGGGCGGAGGCACAAATTTACCCCTAGTTGAGAGCCATTCTTCTAAAGTAACTCTTTGTCAGTGGGTGAAAGATCAGAAGCTTGTTTGGGCTGCTGCAGAATCTCCCTCTCAATGTGTCAGGAAGGGGAGATTTACACCACAACTCCCTGATATTATGAGGGTAGAAATTATGCTAACTAACAAGTTTGCTTTCATTATGGAATATAAGGACATCCTACATCGGGGAAAGGCAACTTTTTAAAAAGTACTCATAGGCAAACGAAAAGTCCATTACAACAACTCATCTCAACCATCTAGAAATAAATGTGGCTTTAGGTCACTACATCCTTGTTTTGTTTTTCTTCCATACATGTGCACAGGGATAGTCAAGACATCTTGTCCGTGATATTCTGTAATCTGTCTTTTCATTTTATATTGTCAAGTTTTCCTCGTTTCTTTAAATCCCCCCTTTTCTTTTTATTATTATTATTATTATTTTATTATTATTATAGATAAAAATATGCACCATAGATGTGGCCCAACCCATCACCCTCCCTCCACCCAAACCGCCCCCCTCCCTTCCCCTTCCTTGGTCCTTTCCTCATAGTCTTGTGGTATAGTTGGGTTATAGCCTTCATGTGAAAGCTATAGTTTAGCTTCATAGTAG